>JAMZAV010002050.1:0-117898 GCA_024449915.1 Sweltsa coloradensis
GGTGGGGGGGGGAGGGCGGTTTTTACCGTCGGTCATAATGCAAACCCCACTAGCAGGGGTGTGGGGAAGAACGGGAAAATGCTGGTCAGAAACAGCCACGGGAAGGGGGGGGATAAAGGGGGAGGGGGGTCTCACGTCGTGGTCGTGGATATAGAACAGAGGCATTTTAAGGATCATAATTTGGTTTATTATTATTATTATTATTATTATTTATTTTCCACTAATAGGCTTAGTAGGAAGATTGGCAGAAAAGGGCAGTATGCCCCAAGCACAAGGTGTCTGCCAGCCTCTACACAACAAACTGTGATAATAAACAAGAACTTATAAAACATAGAACATAGAGATAAAAGACAAACATAGAAGAGACAAATTAACAAAACAATAACAATTCAATGAATTCATAATATCAAAAAAGCAATCATAATGTTGAAGACTTAACAACTCTCTTAAAAGCAGACATGGCAAGACCTTGTGTTTCTTCGGACAGGGAGTAGTTCCAAGTTTCGGCAGTTCGGCAGTAGAACCCACTTATGTACGCGCTGGTTCGGGCAAATGGTGGCGTGATGGACTGGGCCTGGTTACGTCTTGAATCGCGAAGATTCCAAGACACCCGATGGAATGGGTCAAGGTCTACACAGCCAGTCAACATCTTTTTGAAGAACAAAACGTCCACTTGCTTCATGAGTTGTTCAATGGTGGAAAGGCGACATGACCACGACGTGTAGAGGCACTTGGTTCTTTGTAACCCATAATATGTCTGTGGCACGATTTTGAATTCTAAGGACTAAGGGCGTGTTAACCGTTAGTTCATAAGTAAGTAAGTAAGTAAGTAAGTAAGTAAGGATAACACAACCGTGTTGAACAGAACCAGCCACGGGCAAGGGAGGGGTTGGGTATGTTTCTCTCTTCACCGGCCAGAGCTCGCCTCTAGTTTTGGGGAGTAACATCCTACCCTGATAACTATGCCTAGCTGATGTTTGCGAGTTAACCTTGCCTCTTGTCTCGCCTTGTACGATCGACACAGAAATACCCAGGGCCAAATACTTCCCCGGCCTAGCCCACAGGCCTTGGTTCCCAGGGTCCAGGTGGATTATCCTGGCTAATATTTATCTTGAGGTGAAGGCGTCCAGTATAATATAACACACATAACAAAAAACTTGTAGAAATACAGCCAAACCTTACACACTCAAAAGGAATGAGATCTAAAAAAAGGGCCAAGCTCATCTACCCTTCCACATTTGCGCATTCTTAATTCATAAACGTACAGTGTCCCATAACAGCATCCTCGAAAAGCTTGGCAAAATAGAATTTGCGATTATTAATTTAAATGTAATAGTTTATCCAAGTTCTTTTTTTCTAATTAATTTAAACGTAAACATGCAAATTCTATTTTGCCAAGATTTTCGAGGATGCTGTTATGGGACACTGTACGTTTATGAATTAGAATGCGCAAATGTGGAAGAGTAGATGAGCTTGGCCCTTTTTTTAGATCTCATTCCTTTTGAGTGTGTAAGGTTTGGCTGTATTTCTACAAGTTTTTGTTATGTGTGTGATCTCATTACTTTTTCAAGTTCCGTTACAAAAATTATTTGTTAAAATATAATATTTTTATCAAAGTTGATTTAATTTTTATGGTATTAGCAATAACAATAGGATGTTAAAATATCTAGGCCCGGATTCATGTACATCCTGGGTAAAGGTGGTATAACCATGGTATAACGACGGTATAAGGACTGGTTAAGTCTAGGCAACTCACATCTAATTAAAACATTCCCATGTAACAACAAACGCACAACTAATGTTATTTTACACAGCCATGTAAATCATCAGATAATCAAAAGAATATTGAAAATTTTCACCATCTTTTTGTTTTACATTTTCATTAAAAGTGACAGGAGATAGCGTGATTTTATTAAAGAAAGTGGCTCGTTGGTCTTGTGGTTAGCGTATCTGCTTCCAATGCAGAAGGTGCAGGGTTCGATTCCCGCTAAAGTCAGAAGTTTTTAACTTTTTGATTTGGACTTCAGTCCATCAGTTCTTGTCTTAGGAGTTTGTAAACGGTTACTTTGGAGCCGTCCTAGCAACGAAGCACATAATAAATTTCAGAGTTGTTCTGAATTGGCCCCTTTTTGATTCTGGCGTTGATTCGCGGGTGTTGTCACTGTCCATACTACAGATTGCTATATTTATACTATTAAAATATATCGATCTTTAGTTGGTTTTCGCTCACTCGTCGATTGCGACGGGGCTTGCAGGGTTGGCTTGGTCGCTTTGATTTTAAAGTCCCACACTGAAAATCAGTTATATAACTGAGGGGGCAGACTCTAAATAAAATTTATTTATTTTATTTATTTATTTATTTATTGCCGTAAATTTTGGAATAGCCTAGGACTATCATACCATTGTTTTATCTGCATTAGGCTTTTAGTAATCAAAAACTAGTTATTTGCACGGAATGTGTCTCAGAACAAGGTTGTGCTGGCCTAGGGTTGGCTAAGAAAGGCCTAGGGCTTGTCAAACATGTAATTTAAGTACTTATTTTAACTAGCCCTATAGCCTAATGGAACTTTAGACCTACACTGTTGTATTATAAATAATTTTCTACATCTGGGCCTAGGTCAGGGACGGTTTCTGATTTGTTTTATGAGAGTATAATGACAACATGTTTGTCGTTTCACACATAGAAGCAAAATTTAAAATGTCCTACATTTGTTTACGTATCGCACTTTCCCGCCTAACTCTGCTTGTACCGTCAACAAGTGTCAAGTAACTATGGTTACTTGTTGATTGTATGCCTAGTGTTTAAGGCTGATTTAAAACCTTTATTTGGAAGCCTTCCAGCAAACTTTTTCAACTTTTTTTTTTCAAAAGA
The DNA here is from genome assembly GCA_024449915.1 of Sweltsa coloradensis. Classification (NCBI taxonomy): domain Eukaryota; kingdom Metazoa; phylum Arthropoda; class Insecta; order Plecoptera; family Chloroperlidae; genus Sweltsa; species Sweltsa coloradensis. The sequence continues at coordinate 2,873 of JAMZAV010002050.1, forward strand.
GACTATATTACTATAACCTTAATGTCCATGTAAATATGAACATTGTAGCCCCACCCGTCTGGTCAGAATCGCGGGCCGATTGAAACTGACGAATTAGATGTTAGCAGTAGCAGTAGCTAAAATCCTTTAAGTGATTTTAAGCATGTTTCAAGCCATTTTTTCACCAAGAAGGAATAATCGTACCCCAATAAATTTGGCATGTGTTGTCAGGTACCTAATCCCTCGATTGTGATAGTTTTCAAGTTCACATCACGTTTACATGACGGCTGGGTAACACCTTGAAATCACCCCAAACTCTGCTTGGTCTATAAGGTGCTTGAGTGTGTAGCGCACCGCGGCTTGGGTGCGGCGCCCTAACGGCACCTAGATAGTTCACACAATCTTTTTTTTAATTTAAAAATAAATTTTGTGCCTTGAATCCGGTAGAACTGTACCAAAGTCACCGTTTACATTCTCAAGTCAAGACTAATGGCAAGTCCGTATCCGAAGTTAAAAATCTTGAACTGTAGCGGGACGCGAACCTGGGACCTTCTGAGTCGGAAGCAAGGTGTGGCTCGTTGGTCGATAATATCAAAGAGTTTAGAACTAACATAATCGCATAGGCCTTGACAAGAACGAGACCAAAGTTCATAAAATGTTATTTAATTATAAAACCAAGACTCTTAGACCGGGAAGATATAATTAAACACAAACACACGAACAATAACCACGGTCAGAAAAATAAAAACACTTACCAAAAAGTGCGTAAATTTTCGGAAGCTCCGCTTCCTTCCTCAGACGCGAGGGAATTTAAATTTACTAGTATTAATGTTTTTGCTAAAAAATGGGTTCCGTCAATCCAACACGACTATCGCATTTAAAAAAAATTACATATTTTTATAACAGAGTAGCTGAAATGTTATGTCTTAATTGAGCTAAATAATTATTTCTCAGCAGACACATCTATGAATATTGCCGAGAAACGATTAGGGCGCTGGTCCGAAGCGTATGGCTCTACGAGGACGTGGGTTCGAAGCCCGCATAAGGCTTAGTTTTTATGAAATAGTTTCTTCATCATCATCTATCACCACTCATCACATCAATGGTACCCCCAAGATGCACCTAAATAAAGGGAGAAACAATAGGGCGCTTCAACCGGTTAGGTCATATTGCTCCGTCTGTGATATATTAAATTAGTTTATTGTTGTTTACAAATTTTTTTACTATGTATTTGATAATGAAATAATATAGTGTTGATAGTGATATCTCATTAAAAAAAAAAATTATTTTTTGAAGAAAAGCGAATCAAGATTGGTTATCAAATTACTACGAAGAGAAGTATACAAAGTTTGTCGCAGTTATATCATTATTTTAATACATATCGCCCCAGCTCCAAGCTTATCCTATTTCTGCTTGCTATATGAACAAACTTTTGCAAATAGGAATGATTAGGTAGGCCTAAAAATAAGTTGTTACTATATGTTTTTTGTTTATTTGGATTAAGGACGCGTCAACCGTTAGGTCATAATGCACCACTCTAAACTAGGATGGGGGAGAGGAGAAGGGGCCCATGCTGGTCAGAACCAGCCCCGGGTAAGGGAGGAAAGGGGGGTAGGGCCGGAAGGCAAGGTTCGGGTTTTGGTTCATTTGGATTAAGGCGCATCAATTGTTAGTCAACTCTAGCCTAGGGGATATGAGGAGAAGGGGCCTATGGTGGTAAGAACCAGCAACGGGTAAAGGGAGGAAGGGGGGTTTCTCACGTCGTGGTCGTCATCGTCTTTGTTATCGTTCGTTGTGTCATTCTCATCGTCGTCGGGGAGGTCGTCAAGGGAAGGTAAGGTGTCACCGACGACAATTGCCAGAGCTCGCCTTTAGTCTCGGTGAGTAATGTACTCCCCTCTTATCACCTGATGTTTGAGAGGTGGACTTTTCTCTTGAATCGCCTTTTACGATTAGCAGAGCCAGGTTCTGGGCAAAATTCTATCCCGGGTCCAGACAAGGAGACATGGAATCGCGTGTACAACATTAGGTCCTAAAACATTACTTTAGTTTTATTTGAGCATGTTTGGATAAAGAGCGCCCAGACGGGGTATTTTAACTTCAATGTGTCTGATAAGGTGTACGGATTTCGGATCTCTAGTTCGACGACGACGTGAGAAACTAGGGCACTTCAACTGGTTAGGTCATATTGCGCCGCCTGTGATATTGAAAGTTGATGAGATGAGTAAATAGAGTTTTGGTTTATTTGTGTTAAGGACGCGTCAACCGTTAGGTCATAATGCACCACTCTAGTCCAGGGGATATGGGGAGGAGGGGCCAATTCTGGTCAGAACCAGCCACGGGAAAGGGGAGGAAGGGTGATTTCTCACGTCGCGGTAGTCATTGTCGTTGTCATCGTTCGTTGTGTCATTGTTAACGACGTCGGGGAGGTCGTCAAGGGTAGTGGAATGTCCCCGATGACGATTGCCAGAGCTCGCCCTTAGTTTAAGGGAGTAATTCACTCCTCTCTTACTAGCTGATATTTGCGAGATGGAAATTTTTCTCTTGAATCGCCTTGTACGATTAGCAGAGCCATGCTCTGGGTCATTTCTACCCCAAGCCCAGACGAAGGAGTTAGTTATCTGTTGAATTTTTTATTGTGTTCTAATTTCTATACTAAAATGTTAGAGATGATAGTTAGTAATATGTATTTGAAAACAAATACAATTTTTTGTCCTCGATAATAATTGTTTTTTATTATGCACCACTTTACGCAAAGTTTTTTCAAAGTTTTAAAACAATCATTATAATTTTGGTTTATTTGGATTAAGGACGCGTCAACCGTTAGGTCATAATGCACCACTCTACCCTAGGGGATATGTGGAGGAGGGCCCCATGCTGGTCACAACCAGCCGCGAGTAAGGGAAGAAAGGGGATTTCTCACGTGGCGGTTGTCATCGTCATTGTCATCGTCGTCGGTGAGGTCGTCAAGGGAAAGGGAGGTGTCGCTGAAGACAATTGCCAAAGTATGCCTCTAGTTACTGGGCTTCACGGGAAGGGCTGGATCCTCGGATCCATTAAAGGACCCTTCAAAGGAGCGCGCTGGCAAAAACTGGATTCTAGGCGGACTCCTAGCTCAGACATACCTTATCGTGGTCGTGAAGTCCATCTACAATGATTGTCATGATGCGTACATTAAAGTGCACTTTATTGTAATATTGACATGAGTTTTTGCTAAACTGTACTGAGTGCGAGATGACCTTAATTGGTTGTCTCGTGGTGGGGGACCACCTTAAACATCCCGGTTCGTGACCGAACGGAGAAATTCCTAGTGACTGGCTATGGAATAAACCTGGGCCTAGAGGTCCGATATAAGCAATTGGCAACCGTTAGCTACATCTGCCTACATTACCACGGTTTTAAGGTCTATGATTGGCACCTATGACCCTAACAATACTGCCTTGTCGGGTATACTTGCTCTGCTCCGATTGACCGAATATTTCAAGCATCACTCGTGGGTCCTACTATGAATACAAACAAAACAAAACCTTTTGCTACCAAAATTACTGATGAACAAATAGATCTTGTGCCTGATATGGACAATGAAGGGAAGTTAATATCATCTCCCGGGTCACAAACACCCAAAGTTAACAAACAGTTTAAGCCAACATTGACGACAAAGAAGGCTATTTTATGTAAACCTGAATCAGAACTTGCATGTCCTCCTACAGCAGACTTCAGTGCTATTGATTTGATGCTTGGTGATTATATCACTATCAAAAAGTCTATAAAGAGTTTGTTGAGCACTCAAAATCGCATGTCAAAGGAAAGTATCCAAGAGATGATTGATCTGGTAGATCAATATGAAACAATCATAACTTGTTCGTTGCATGAAAATACAAAATTGCAGGCCACAGCAATTATGAATAAACGTTATCAAACAGAGATGGATTCTCAACTTAATGCATTAAAACTTGAAAATCTAAGAATTGTTGCAAGTAATCAGAAACTTGAGAGAGAATGCTCAAAATTTCAACTCCTTAACAAAGAGTTTGAAAATACTACGAAATTGCTTAAGACAGAAGGCAAGCGTTATTATCAAACTTCTGTCGAACTTGCAAAGGCATCTGTTGCAGCAGAAAATACAAGTTTAACCTATGCAAGAACTGTTGCCAAGAAGGCAATTAGTCAAGGAACGACTGTACATCAACCATCTCTTAAGGTACAAGTCAAGCCAAAAATTTTATACATCTCTTCAACAGAGTCCTCTAAAACTTCAGATGAAGTTCATTCACTTGCCATTGCGGCTATTCAACCAAACCTTGAGAATATCAAAGTAAGAGGCATTAAGCAAACCAAGAATAACTCTGTACGAATTGAAGTCACATCGGACAATGATATTGATCTGATAAAGAAATGTGATGGCTTGACAAAAGCTGGCTTGAAAATTGATATACCGCAAAAACTCACTCCTCGAATCATCATCTATGATGTTGATAAAACCTTAACGGAGGAAGAATTTAAAACAGAGTTGTATCGACGCAATATTCGTAGTTCCTGTAAATCTATTGAAGATTTTAATGCCTCATTCCTTGTCAAATTCAAGACAAACAGTCGTGGCAATTTAAATGGAGAAAATGTCATTGTCGAAATGAAGCATGAAATATATAATGAACTTATGTCTGTTGGACGTATATTTTTGTACTGGAGATCGCATAGACTTTCTAACTTTCTACAAGTCACTAAGTGTAATAAGTGTCTGGGCTTTGGTCATATCAGCACTAAAATGTACCAAGAAAGAGCCAACTTGTACCCACTGTGGAAGAGAGGGACATGTCAAGAAAGACTGTATGTCTTATAATAACCCTCAATACTGTCCGAATTGTCGAGGACATAATGTTCCCAATGATCATAGTTACAATGACAAGCATTGTACTGCTTACAAAAGGCAATTGGAGTTGTTGAAATCAAAAATTGATTATGGCTATTAGGAATAGCATCTTAAAATTGTACAGCAAAACACCCAACGAGCTAAGGCTGTACTACCCCAACTTAAGACCTTTATGGATGAAAATGATGTTGACATTGCTTTAATTCAGGAGCCATATGTCTTTCATGGCAAAGTACAAGGATTTGGTACGGCATGTCGTACAGTACAAAATAATGGACCATCTAAAACAGCAATTGCTATTCGCAACAGATCTCTCGATGTGACTCGCATCAATTCTTTATGCACCATACATTCTACTTGCTCTATTGTACGTGGTGAATTTGGAGAAATATTTATTTCTTCGGTATATTGTCAGCCAAAAATTGATTTCCAGGAATTTATACTATTACTCACAAAAATTATTGAAGTTGGGAAGAATATGCCAATGATTTTGGCTATCGATACCAATGCATCATCGCATAGATGGTATGGGAAATTTTCGCATGATAATGGAAGACAATTGGAAGATCTAATAGATTCTTACAATTTGATTATATTGAATCAACCTTCACCATTTTACACCTTCTCAACAATCAATGGTGAATCTAATATTGATGTTACATTATGTAACAGTAGAGCTTTTTCTTTGATGGGAAATTGGCATATAAACCCAGAAGCTACTACAAGTGACCATAATTTGATTGGTTTCACATATGGTATCAGAGATGATCCAATTCTGCTACCTAAAATGTTAACGGCAAGATACTCTCTTAAATCTGCCAATTGGGAAGTATTTCATACTTGTATTCAACGTACACTGACTAAAACAAGACTAGAACGAAATTTTAAATTTCAAAGTGCTGAATCTATGGCGGCACAGTTATCCACTGAAATACTGCGTGCTAGTAAATTATCAATGAGGAAATGTGTTAAGAGTCCAAGACCAGTTCCTTGGTGGTCTCCAGACTTTTCTTCTATAAGGAAGAAATATACTAGACTCAGAAAGAGATCTCAAAAATATAAGTCAAAGAATGGTATTGATGATGCATATATTGAACATAAATGCGAAGAAAGACGTATAAAAAATAAGTATAAATCACTTATTACTGAATCAAAGCAAACTTCTTGGAAATCGTTATTGCAAGCTTCCACCTCTGATCCATGGGGTTTGGTCTATAAAATTTCACGGGGTCGCCTTCGTGGTGATGATCTATATAATACTATCAAATTACCTTCTGGTGTTGAAACATTATCTTGGAGAGACTCTATGTCAACGTTATTAAATGCTATGTTTCCCAACGATAATACTTATATTGAAACTGACATCCAAAAACAAATCAGGAAAGACAATGACTTATATCATGGTGAAGGTGATGAGCTACCCTTCACTTATGGTGAATTATACCTTGCAATGAAAAGGTTGAAAAAAGGGAAATCACCTGGCATTGACAATATTGAAAATGAAATGGTTCTACATACATGGGATGTTGCACCTGACTTTCTTTTATGCATGTACAATAAATTTTTTACTGAGGGGATTTTTCCAAAAATGTGGAAATTTGGCAATGTATAAATCATTAGCAAAGGTGATGATCGTTCTCAGAACATCACTGGTAGCTTTCGCCCTATTACCTTACTGCCTACAATGGGTAAGATTTTTGAAAGGCTCCTTAAAAACAGGATTATGCCTAAATATCTTGAAAGCAATCTTAATTCTAAAATGCAATATGGTTTCAAACCTGGATGTTCTACTGAAGATGCTATACATCGGGTTATGAATATAATTCATAATTCACATGCAAAATATGTATTGGCTATTTATATTGATATTGCTGGAGCCTTTGATAATGTTTGGTGGCCTAGTGTCATAAGGCGTATTCGATTACTTGGTTGCTCAACGCCAATGTATAAGGTCTTCAACAGTTATTTTTCTAAAAGGAAAGTTGCAATCATGTCTGGATTTGATAAGATTATTAAAACTGTACAACGAGGTTGTCCTCAAGGGTCGGTACTGGGACCACTTGCTTGGAATATGGTTTGTGATGAAGACACAAATTCTGTTCTTCCTGGGACATATAATATTGCCTATGCTGATGACAAAGTAGCACTAATTGAAGGAAATTCTAGAAAAGAATTGGAAATACTGGCAAACAAAGTTCTATCCAATGGCCAAGAATGGAACGATAAACACAAAATGTCGTATTCTACAAGTAAAACTAAAATTATGATTGTCAAAGGCAAATTTTCACAAGAAAGACCTCCTATTATAAAGCTAATTGGAATGACAATACAATGTGTTGTTCAATATCAATACCTTGGTTTGATGGTGGATAAGCAATAAAACACATTCGCAAGAAGATATCCAATGTCTTTGCAATGATAACAAGATTATCTAAAAAAGATCGGGGGCTCACAAGCAGTACTCAAACAAACAACAAACTCTTTACCAATGTGTTGCCTTGCCCATAATTGCATATGCATCTTCTGTATGGATCAAACGAGTTGAAAATGTTGCAATCAAAAACAAGCTATTAAGAACTCAGCGTACGTTATTATTAATAACTACGAAAGCTTGTGGTACTGTATCTACAGAAGCTTTGCAAATTTTATCTGGTCAGCCACCTATGAATCTTGACTTGTTGTCAAAAGGTCTGATGTATTTTGTCAAAAATGAAACTCAATTAACTATAAATGGAATAACTAATAATATCACAAACCTCACTGGAAGAGACCGTAAAACCATTATCAAGAGTGAAAAGGTAAGGCTTCAGAGTGAAGTCCTTTCAAAGTGGCAAGGAGAATGGGACAATAGTCCAAAGGGTCGCATTACGTATGAATATATTCAAGATATCGAAACAAGGCTTGACAAGAAATGGTTTCATGTTACCAGAGCTACTTCATATTTTCTTACTGGTCATGGCCCTATTAAATCTAATCTTCAAAGATTGGGTCTGGAAGAGGATGATTTATGTCACTGTGGACAGTCTGAAACTATAATACACATCCTTAATGATTGTGATGAATATGATGATATAAGAGAGGAATTTGTACTTAAGACTGGCTGTAATTTACAAGTACTTCAAGATATACTCTTTAAAGAGGAAATATACTCTCACTTTATACCATTTGCTTCTCAAATATGGGAAAGAAGAACTCAGTTGACTTTGCTTAATGAAACTAATGAAGAAGAATATTGAAATATATTCTATATTGTTTTTACAAAATATTCAAGATCTGAAGATTTCAAGAAAGTCACTTTTACAATATTAATTTTTCCTGCATGTCTCGTCCCATTATTTCCTGCATGTTATAACTTTGAAGTTTACTTAAATATTGGCACAAAATAGACAAACAAGCCCACTAGTTGAAGCCAATGTCGCTAATAGCCCTTCCACAACAAAATAAAACAATAAATCAAACACAAATCCAAAAATTGAAAAACAATCAAACAAATTTTCACTGTCACTCAAAGTCAAACAGCTGTTGAGAAAAACAATTACCAACCTTAGAAGAGTGCGCCGGTCTAGCTCAAGTCAGTAGTCTTCCCAACTGCTGAAGTTTAATTTAAAGAAAACTGAAATAAAATATTGAGTGGGACAGACAGACAACGAAAGGTTAACACAAATTAACAAAACCAGTTTCAAAATACAATTATAATGAATCAAATCAAGTTATGTTACATTTACAATTACAAAAACATGTTATCAAATTCTCAAAAGTTCCCAATAATAAAAGTTCTCATTAATAAAAAGTTCTCAATAATAAAAAGTTCTCAGTAATAAAAAGTTAGCCAGCCATTTTATAAAAAGTTCGTTCATAGATAGCAAGTTTGTTTTACCGTGTTATCGCGATTCGTAGATTTGTAGATATTGACCAGGTCCAGGGGTCAAGTTCTCGCCCAAGTTCCAAGTTCCAAATTCTCGCCCAAGTTCTCGCCCACGTTCCAAGTTCCAAATTCCAAACGATCGAAGTTCCAAATTCTCGCCCAAGTTCCTGGTTGATCCGCCCTGTCTAGAGCCCCAACCCGGACGTGAAGTCTCCTCGAGAGACCAAGTAAGTGTGTTTCTGAAGAATCAGCCTTCTCTGCTCGCGTTCGTTTCGACTGAAGATTTTGTGACGTAGTCACGGAAATTGAGTGTTGTAATTGGCTTACTCTATTACGCCCTGGTGATTAGGCAGAAGTGGGGGTATGTTTTTCGGTCCCACGGTTCAAAAAAACGTGACGTAGTTGCATGATGAAACTCAGATAGTTTATTGATACCAACCATTCAAAAGATGCATACAAGTCGACTTGAGACTGTCATTCGGTCGGATATTTATGCACGCACGTGCAAGTTGTGTTGCGCAAATGTTGATAAAAGTAATGTTTCCACACTCCACAAGCTATGTGTGACGTCACTGAATGACCAGAGTTCGGGTGCACTTGCCGATAATGTAGCGCAGTGAACGAGAAAACATTCCATTCCCGCACATAAGATTACGACTGTGACATGTTTATTTGATTCCTGCACACAGAGTACACGGACATCGATTACGTAATCACCGCAGCTGGCCATGACGACGCGGATACGAAGCACAAACACTACTTATTATTTATTACGCGTGGCTGATAAATTGTCATAACACAATAAAATGAAATATTATTGGCTGAAATAGTTCATGTAATTATTTAAATGTAATTAATTATTCAAAATAATTATACAATTTGAAAGGCGGGAACAAATTAATATTTAAATATCTTTGAAATTGTCTCATATCAGACCAAAAGGTTACAATATCCCCTCTGAAGGGCAGAAAAATTGAATGTAGTGAAAATTTTGAATGTTCTTCACTAAGTTCTTAAATTTACATTTCACATTAAATTTATAAGTTTATTTTTTCACAAGCATGGTTATGTTTTGAATGAAATGATAGTGTGGTTATTTACCACTGGTTGCAAATAATATCTGGTTTGAATTATAGTTTTTTAAAAGAAAATTACAGTAGTGAATACAGTTTTTATCAATGTTTGCATTGATTTTTATAGAAGTAAAATATTGCAACAGTAGCAATGAAAATAATAAGGAAACAATTGTTATTTAGGTACATGACACCACAAAGATACAGGAATATGACATGAGAAGATAAAGGATGGTTGAGGAATACATGTATTACAGGCACAATCAACACAACACAGTCTATTAACTGAACTAATTATGTCTGCTATCTCACCCCATCCCCTCGAGAAAAATTAAACAATTGAATAAACGTAATCAATCAGCTACGTGCTGTCGCAAAAATTAAATTATCCATCAAGTTACTTATCAATCAAATATCCGAAGCTTTCGTCTAACCAGATGCCTTCCATCTAAACGCGTGGTTCAACTTTGTATCTGTCCACAAAATTATTCTCTCATTGAGATAAAGTCAAAGCAAAATTATAATCAAGTTTACAATTGTTAAATTGCACAATGGAAAATCTTTCCAATAATCAACAGAAAATTAAGTGTCACAAGTTATGATTGCGATCAAAATTATTCAGCATTGCTGTTGTTTAAACATAGGTAAAATAACAATACAAAAATCAGCTAATAGAAAACAAAGGTATGATATGATGATACGAAAATGAATATGTAGTAACTATAGTTACTGTCCGGTCTTACAATGGAAAACCGCCCGCTCTTCGCCTTAAAATTAAGTTTAAATTCATAGGTTCGATATGTTCCAGACTAAATATCAAAAGTTCAACCTGTTAATTTGGTATGCCCACTACTCACTGTACTAAGTTTTCGTTTGACAAAAGAATCTAAATCCATCAAATACCCCAGGTAAGAAGTACTGACTCCAAAATTCCGCTTACACGTGTTCCCGTTTGCTTTGTCAAATAATTATACTGTGGTCTATTTATTTAAACCTCTCCCACTCACTCGCTCGCTGTTCTATACAGCCTCCCATAAATGTTTAACTCACAGGTATAAACGCACCAGAACATATCTAATAAAGTATTTACTCGATCAAAAAAATTACATCGCTAAATACTTAAAAACGCCATAAAAAAATATATATATAACGCAACACAACCTATACAGGAAACTGTTACAAAAAGGCGTATACATATTACATGCTCACTAATATTACACGATGACAACAAAACAAGTTAATTATGCACGATTACTAAAGGTTGATTAATTATAAGGTTGATTAAATATTGGTTCAGCCAATACGGTCTCCTCGTTTTATTGATAAGTACATCTGTGAAAATTGTACCACTAATCCATGTCAGTGTAAGGTGTTTGTATTTAAATGTGAAAAGTTGTTATTGTAGTAGTACAAATAAGTCCGCCAAAAATTAAAATTGAAAAACATTTGAACTATCCACGATACAATCCCCCATCCTCATCTAGTCTCTGTTCAGTATGATTTAAAATTATAAAATTTATTGTGAGGCTCTATCCAATATCACCAAAAAGTCAAATTATTATTTTTAAAAATTATTTATTAAAATATAAAACAAATGTGTCAAAAACAAAATATGGTAATACACAAGGTTGCAAAAACAAGGTAACATCAAGTTCAAGTTTTAGTTCACTGTTCAAATATCTCAAATAAATTTTTAAAATTGTTTGGGTTCAAATTCCACGAAGGTTTGGTTCAAATCCAGAAATACGTCAAGTATTATTTTATTATCGAGCTTACTCGAGCAAATTTTTATTTATTTTATTTTAAACCCTATGTCAAATCCAAGTTTGAATTTATTAAAAATAGTTGTAAGTTAAACAACGTTCAGTTTAAAAATTATTTCAAATTCAATCCACGTAGTAGTAGGTTCCCATCCGATTTTATAAAATTCCCAAATTATTTTTCAAAAGCACAATAGTTCACATCCCAGTTCAAGTTCAAGGTCACGTTCCATTTACAGTTCAACGTATGAATTCACGTTAAGTTTCAAGTTTAAATTCAAAGTGAGGTTATGTTCCAACAAAAATTGCAAAAAGTTCCAAGCAAAGTTCAAGAAGTTTATTCATAAAATAGTTCAATGTATCCACGTTGTCAAGTTATGTTTTATTCAATAAAAATAAAAATTCACTTCAAGTTCAAAATTCACTATCTCTCAGTTCACTATCTCATCTCTCGCTGTCCTATCCCTCACTGTCCTATCCCTCACATTGCTAACGTTAAACACTAGATTATTGTGACTCCCGAGTTAATAACTTCTATTATTTCCACTTCAACTTTACTTAATTCTAAGTTCGCATCACCTAGACCACCAAAAACTTCAACTTAACCAACATCGTTCCTAACGACCACTTAAAACACCCACATAAAATTCAACTTAACCAACATCGTCACTTACGTCCACATCGTCACTTACATTATCAACTTCAACTTCATCAACTTCATCACTTACGTTCACATTAACTACCACATTATATTATTATTATTAAACATTAACTCGAGACCACCTTTCAATCTAGTATTTAACTTCACCCTCTTATCATCATCTAACACTCCACTATCTGTTTCTGTTTCACTTCTCTCTAGCCTTACTTTATTTCACTGAAAGCTCTCAAATTTTTTTTATAAAATAAGTTGGTTAATTTAAATTAAATTCAACTTCAGAGTTCCAAGTTCACTTTCAACGTTTCAACATTTCAACTATAATTTAAAATCTACTTTTATACAAGTCCAAACTAGGTTTAAATTATTTTAGTATAAAAAGTAAGTTTATTTTTAATGTTTGAAAAACAAATCCAATATTAGCTAATTTTAACTTCAAAAAGTTTTAATGTTATAAAAATGTGAGGTTATATTTTGTTTGGGTGTGACAACACATATTATGTGTGTGACAAAACAAGTTGTGTGTGACAATGCACAAGTTTAGTGTGACAACCTAAGTTGTGTGTGATGCACTAAGAAGTGTTCCCCTTTTAAGTTGTGCTATAAATGTTCCTCTTTAAGTTGTGTATTAATATTTGTGAGTGACTGTACTCATTGCCACAGTGGGTGAAGATTTGTTTATCTTATCTAAGTCATTAGTTTTTATTGCTTTTAGCAGCTCGACTGGAGTGTCTATCTATCTGTGGAGGCTGGCCACTATGCATCCATTGTTTATGTTATTTTAAGTCAAGGTCAAGTTTTATAACAGCTGGTTGAAATCTATTCCATACTCTTTCTATTTTACAAACTGTTAGGTTTTAATCCCCTCAAAACTCCTTGTCACTTTCTGTTCTCTATCCATTCTGGTTTAAATTCAATATTTATTTTAGTTTTAGTTTTAGTACACTTTAAAGAACATATTTTTAATTTATGAAAAGCAAGTGTTAAGTTTATGTTTTGTTTAGGCTTTGTGTACCCTAGTGTTGACACCTGGATGTCCTAACCTCCTACCGGTCTACATTTTAGTCATTTAATTTTAGAATTCTTCCCTTTCTCCTGCTCATACTTTCTGATTTTTGCTGAAGGCTTATTTTTCCAACGCTCCCTTCTCTTGTATAGTTCAGTAAGCTTTTCAATTTTCCCAAACCATTTGTCATTGATTTTAATTTTATCTCTCCGTTTTACCATACCATCCTGACCAAAATATTTTAAGTTTAAGTTACGCTTGTTTTTATTTAAATTTTGTTTACGCATTAAGTAGGCCTCAATCCCCTCATCTCTCACTATCAATAACTCATTTCTCACTAGCTTATCTCTCTCTCCATTATTGTCAACTACCAGACTATTTCTGTATTCCGGGTTAAAAATTTCTTTTATTTCCACTTCCACTTTATTATTATTATTATTTTTAACACAATTTTCACCTTCACTTCCGTTTTCATTTTTAGGTTCTCCGTTTTCTCTCATATCAACGTCACTTCTACGTAGATTTACATTATCAACGTCACTTCCACTATCAACTTTAACTTTATTTATCTCTTTTTCACTTACGTTTTCACTTACATCACTACTAAATTCAACTTTATTAACTCGGTTTCTCCCATTATCAACATCATCACTAACTGTCATATTGTTAGCCCTATCTCGCCCTACACTTTCACTATCAGCATCACTTACACTAAGGTTTAACTCAACGTTTATCATTATTATTATTATTAATTAACCCGGAAACATCAATATCTCTAGCATTTTCCAATAACCCAACATTTTTACCATTTGTTTCATCACACGCTTCAACATCTGTTTCTATTTCATCTCTCTCTACGCCTACTTTATCTGCTTTCAATTTTGATTCCGTTCTAGTTCTGCTCTACGTTCCTTGTTTTCCTGATCGATCTGTGATTCTAGTTTAAGTTTTGCCAAACATTCACTAAAAGCTTCCCATAATTCTTCCATATCTAAGTCACTTTTACCTTCGGCAAAATATTTACTAATCGCTGCTTCCCATTTCTCTAATGCCCTACCTCTTCTAAAGTTTGAATCTATTTTATTAAACTCACTGTGTTGTTGGTTAATGCCCGTAGTACCTGTAAAAATAGTCCTAGGTGCAGGTCTAGGTGTGATCTCGTTAGGCCTTGTGATTTCCATCACTGGTCTAGGAGATTCTAGGCCTAGGTGAGTGGACTCAGCAAGTGGGTTTCCTGGGTTTGTGAGTGGGTTTGTGGACCTCTGGAGCAACCATGATCTCTGGTGTCGTGTCACTAGTAACATTGAATTCTACATTAGTATCACTCTCAGAACAATAACCTTCCTTGTCGTCCTTCACACTCATTTTTGATTTTAATTATTCAGTTTTCAAAATAAAATTTTAGGTTAAAAGTTGGCAAGCACCACGTTTTATATTAGTTATTTAGTTATTTATTATTAATCTCGGGTAGTGTATAGAATCAAGCCCCACAGTTGGCGCGCCAATGTCACAAAATAGACAAACAAGCCCCACTAGTTGAAGCCAATGTCACAAAATAGCCCTTCCCACAACAAATTAAAACAATAAAATCAAACACAAATCCAAAATCCAAAAACAATCAAACAAATTTTCACTGTCACTCAAAGTCAAACAGCTGTTGAGAAAAACAAATTACCAACCTTAGAAGAGTGCGCCGGTCTAGCTCAAGTCAGTAGTCTTGCCAACTGCTGAAGTTTTAATTAAGAAAACTGAAATAAAATATTGAGTAGGACAGACAGACAACGAAAGGTTAACACAAATTATCAAAACCAGTTTCAAAATACAATTATAATGAATCAAATCAAGTTATGTTACATTTACAATTACAAAAACATGTTATCAAATTCTCAAAAGTTCCCAATAATAAAAGTTCTCATTAATAAAAAGTTCTCAATAATAAAAAGTTCTCAGTAATAAAAAGTTAGCCAGCCATTTTATAAAAGTTCGTTCGTAGATAGCAAGTTTGTTTTACCGTGTTATCGCGATTCGTAGATTTGTAGATATTGACCAGGTCCAGGGGTCAAGTTCTCGCCCAAGTTCCAAGTTCCAAATTCTCGCCCAAGTTCTCGCCCACGTTCCAAGTTCCAAATTCTCGCCCAAGTTCTCGCCCACGTTCCAAGTTCCAAATTCTCGCCCAAGTTCTCGCCCACGTTCCAAGTTCCAAAATCCAAACGATCGAAGTTCCAAATTCTCGCCCAAGTTCCTGGTTGATCCGCCCTGTCTAGAGCCCCAACCCGGACGTGAAGTCTCCTCGAGAGACCAAGTAAGTGTGTTTCTGAAGAATCAGCCTTCTCTGCTCGCGTTCGTTTCGACTGAAGATTTTGTGACGTAGTCACGGAAATTGAGTGTTGTAATTGGCTTACTCTATTACGCCCTGGTGATTAGGCAGAAGTGGGGGTATGTTTTCGGTCCCACGGTTCAAAAAACGTGACGTAGTTGCATGATGAAACTCAGATAGTTTATTGATACCAACCATTCAAAAGATGCATACAAGTCGACTTGAGACTGTCATTCGGTCGGATATTTATGCACGCACGTGCAAGTTGTGTTGCGCAAATGTTGATAAAGTAATGTTTCCACACTCCACAAGCTATGTGTGACGTCACTGAATGACCAGAGTTCGGGTGCACTTGCCGATAATGTAGCGCAGTGAACGAGAAAACATTCCATTCCCGCACATAAGATTACGACTGTGACATGTTTATTTGATTCCTGCACACAGAGTACACGGACATCGATTACATAATCACCGCAGCTGGCCATGACGACGCGGATACGAAGCACAAACACTACTTATTATTTATTACGCGTGGCTGATAAATGTCATAACACAATAAAATGAAATATTATTGGCTGAAATAGTTCATATAATTATTTAAATGTAATTAATTATTCAAAATAATTATACAATTTGAAAGGCGGGAACAAATTAATATTTAAATATCTTTGAAATTGTCTCATATCAGACCAAAAGGTTACAATATGGTTGCATCCACTGCATGAATTGCATGACCTATACATTACTTGCATGACCTAAATATATGTACTAACAACTAACATATATCAAGCACAGGGAAGTGGTACCTCAGTCAAGCTTCTATGACTATGAAGATTTTATACTTTACAAATTGAATATATTATACTCCAAACTCACTGTAAATTTACAGATACCGGGAGTGGTAGATAATATGATTTTTATTAATATGAAATGACCATGCACAATCAAGAAAGACTATGAAATATAAGAGGTATAACGCTTCCCTGCACGGGTATACATTCAACTACACGGTGTATACCCTTAAAAGCTATTCCGTCTAGGCTACCAATACATTCTCAGCAATGGGAATGGCTTTGGCACCCGGGAATTTCAACAGTGTAGTAGAGGTACCTCTAAAGAGGCCTTGCCGGTGACTCGTCATACCGTGGCAAGGGTAACCTTGCCAATACGAGTACTGTGGGGAAGTGTATAGCCCCATCAAAGTTTGATGACACTTCAATTGGAGTTGGACTCACAGGGGTTAGTGGTTTTCTGGCGATTATGATAGTATAGGATGACCTGATGGGTTATTCAGGTAAGATAATATCAGACGCTGATCTTAATTTGATCTTGTCTAAATTATCTATACATGGTCACCAACGTCCATGTCAGGGTTATGCTCACTTTGGAGTTAAAGTTCATTGTGTTTGGTAACCCAAATTGGGGGTGGAAAAATGAAGATAAATAGGCTCTGCCTAGGAGATCTTCACCACTATCTAACCTAATTCTATATCTATCTATCTATCTACACCGGAGAAAAAATCAGGAATGTTTTTTTCTTTCTTTTTTTGTATTTTTGTCTGTTTGTTAACACGATTTCGGCTGAACCGATACTCAGATTGCGATGAAATTTTATAGAGGTCTTCGAAATTTTTGAACTTAGGACTGCCAGGTTTTTTAGCACAATCGGAAAATTATTTCTCATGAAAATCGCAATTTTACGATTTTTTTCGATTTTTTTTTAATTTCTTAGACTTAAAACACCTACATGCTTTGTTCGATTGTAATGATTTTATCACAGAACCTTAATTTCATGAATTGATACATTCATGTGAAATTTGAGCGTTATCAAAATACCAATTTTTACGAAAATCGCAATTTTACGACTTTTTCGATTTTTAAATTTTCTTCGGCTTATAACACCTACATGCTTTATCCGATTGCAATGATTTTATCACAGAACCTCAATTTTATGAAAATATAATATGTTCGTGTAAAATTTGTGCGCAATCGAATAATTATTTCTTATGAAAATTTCAATATTACGACTTTTTCCTTTTTTTAAATTACGATTATTTTAAAAAAAAATAAGAATTTTTTATTTAATTTCATTAAATTAAAAAAAATCTTCAACTAAGTAATGATTTTTTCACAGAACAACAGAAAATCCGCATAACACATGGCAGCTCAATGCTCCAATTACGCTCATCCAACAACGCGGCGGGACTTAAGCGTTTTCCTAGTATATTACATGGTTAATCTCATTGATGGGGATTGTGAGCACACTTCTTTCATTTCTATGTTTTTTTAATCTACTCATGTCTAACATCTTTGACTCTATTTTGTATTGATATTAGCAGAGTCGATAAAGAAGTTTCCCCATTGGGGAGGTCCCCTTACTCCCAAGTCAAAAAGGAATCTAACGTCCTGCGCGCTGAGAGCGGCTCCAATGTGAAACTAATAAAAGCACTGCACGCTAAATACGGTCAGTAGATTATCGATGTGCAGTGACGCTGAAATCAACAAACAACAGACGAAACGTCAAACTTCAATTTTATTTCAATCATATAAGCCCTGGGCCCTAGTCTTTTAAAACGATTTACTTTTGATTTATTATTGTACTATAAAGTGTTGCGCAGGCGTCACTGACATTTTCGTGCGAAATTAATTGAGATATGCCTTGTTCAAGCCTAACGGACGTAAGTGTAGCCTAGGCCCAAGGCCACAATAAAGTTTTCAGACGTAAGTACGCCTTTAGCACTCAAATCGAAATCTTGAACAATACATATTGTCGGCCTAGCTCCTAAGCTTAGGTCTACTCCATCAGAAATATCCTCATTAATAAAGAGAGTTTGCTTTATGCCAAAACATTCGCCAACATTCGATCGTATTTAATATTTTGACGTTTCCGCCATTTGTCGTCATCGACTGTTAACTACTTGTAGAAAAGTGACGTACTTTTATTGAAGTAGTTCCATCAATCGTCACACAGAGTCGCGCGGAACGTTAGATTCCCAACGCCAAAGACCGACTTTTTATTTAACCCAGGGCGGTATAGGGAGTTGGAGGACCTCCCCAACGGGGAAACTTCTTTATCGACTCTGATATTAGGAGGGCGTTCATTTCTTTTTCAATTTTTGTTACACTACCTTCATGGACACCAGCTGTTGAAAGGAATTTTATTTCTAAACAAATAACTTCTTACCATAACATGCATAACTTGAGTTTCATTGGTATCTATTTAAATTCAGCGATGTGAGCCAGTCCTGTGGAATAGCCTACATTATACAGAGTGATGCAAAGTATAAATATTCTTTCCTTAAGTAAAGTGGTCCTCCGATTCAACCACCATGGACCGAACAAGCACATTGCATTTATAACAATGTCCCAACAATGTGGATTCTTTAATTAATAGTGGGATAATTTTTTTTAAGGGCGCGTCAACCGTTGTCATAATCCGAAACTCTAGCATAGGAAATATAATTGAATTGTGGTCTGATAACGTCGATTTCCTCAAAAAGCTAGTTTTGAAATCACAACGTCTATTTTTTGACGTCCCACAACGTCTTTTTCTACCCACGGGAAAATAGCTTGTGGGACATGCGTGGGATTATGCTTTTTGACGTTACGCCCTCTCAATATAATATACTCGTTCGTCCTAAGCTTGTTTATACAAGGCTGTGGCTAAATTTGAACACTTGGGACTTGGCATTTGGCGCTAGGCTATTACGATGTATTTGGCATTTTCAATTTATAAATAAACAAATTAATCTTTTTTTTATGGCCCCACACTAGGGTAAGGCCTAGGCCCTACATCAAATTAGGGCTACCTAGGTCGAAAGCCTATTAATAGGCTAGGCCTATAGCGCCTTGGACCTAGGGCCGCCTTGGCCCCAAGCTCTTGTCAGCATTCACGACAGCTCGCGTTTTATTTACCATTAAGCATGCATGCGAGCTATTTCCACGACGCATCCTTGTTATTTTTATGTTATGAAACGTTGAGTTTTGCCGATTCAAATCGTGTTTTGATGAATAAGATCTTCTTGCTGTTCAAATGCACGTTGATTGTATTTTATAGGTTATGTTCGGCACTGCGCTTGGAGAACGTAAATAAACAAGGAAATGCAAAGACCTTGGATAAACATGTAACATGTACAGTAGGCCTATCTTTGTCTGAGGTCTTTGGGTGTAGGAGCATAGAATACTCATATTGATTTGTCCAGAATTCGACAATGTTCGGCTAGCGGGAGAGATAGCTGACGGGAAGAACAGCAAAGCAAGTTTATATCACAACGTCGGTAGAAAGTTTCAAAACTAGCATTTCATTCAAACCCCCAAAAAATCGACGTTATCAAGTGACGTTATGAAAGTGACGTTTTGATCAAAACGCTTATTTCAAAACTTGGGTCCCTGGTCAGAACCAGCCACGGGTAAGGGATGAAGGGGGGTTTCTCACGTCGTGGTCGTCATCGTCTTTGTCATTGTTCGTTTTGTGTCATTGTCATCGTCGCCGGGGTGTCGTCATGGGAAGGGGGCAAGGTCCCCGACGACGATTGCCAGAGCTCGCCTCTAGTTTCGGGGAGTAAGATCCGCTCTTTCTAGCTGATGTTTGCGAGGGGGACTTTTCTCTTTAATCGCCTTTTTCGATTAGCAGAGCCATGCTCTGGGCCAATTCTACCCCGGGCCCAGACGGGGGTGCGACACTCTGGTTATTGGAGAAGACTGTGTTGAGATATCTTCACTTGCTGTTGAGTATGTTTGTTGAAGGGGCTGGGGGGTTCGAAATCCTCATTCGTAGTCGTTTTCTTTGACTATGAATCCAAATATAAAAACACAACATAAGAAACTAGTATGTACGTCAAGCCGGTAAAACTTAGTATCGCATAGTCTAATATTTTAAATATTTGATTAACTAGGCCGCTTTGCGAACGCTTTTTCCAGTCGCGTTTAAAAGGATGAGATATTTTTCTTATGAATTACAAGCACGCCTAGCCTGGTAGGGAAGCGTGGCTAGGATGTTATCAGCGCGATTCTCATCAGTTTATTAGACACCCCACGCGATGTTTTGTGTTGCTACCCGGGTAACCAGCGAGTAATGTGGACGGGTACCCGGGTCGTAAAAAAGTTGGGTTTCGTCATCCCTACTGTCAAGTTACAGGTTCCATATCGCACTATAACCTTTTGGTACAAGGGCACTTAAAGCTCGTTGAGTAGTATTTTAAGGTCAAGTCGAGTATAGTATTTGGTACTCGAAATCGAGTATCAAAAAAATTTGATTTTGGTGGAGGTGCCGGTCCGCGGGCTAGTGTGAAAACGTAAAAATCGTTACCTATTTTTGGCGCTATACCTTCCAACCCTGATTAGTAATAATAGTAACCTGGACTCGCACACCCCTATTTTGTTGTTTGTTAGATGTATTTTATTTGCAGGCTTGCTGGACGCAGGAATGGGGCCTTATCAGCTGAACACATTCCTAAATGCATTAAATATCCCACACCTGAAACTTTGATAAAGAGACATGAAAGAGTTGTTGGTCCTGTAATAGAATAACACAGTCATCGTGCGAAGAAATTATAGACTTGGAGAAATCTCTGACCAAGTTGACAACTGAAAACATTACAGCTTTATCGTCATTGAATAGTTCATCATTACCTCCTTATACGTCTAAACCATACAAAAATACAAAAAACTTGCAAAAAAGGGGCCAAGCCGAAAACGAGGAAGAAACAAGTGCTCAACTGCATAAAGTGGTGAGATCTAGAAGTGTGGCCAAGCCCATTATTTTGTTTAAAATAATAAATATATTTATTAATTATATAATAAATTTTATAATATATCAATATCCATAATATTATATCATAATTATGAAATAAATACATTCAAAAATAACATAACACATTAAATAAATGTATTGAAACATTTACACGTGGAAATATCAAAATTAACAGACATTTCAAAATTAAAAGCTTGGTTCATGGATTTGGATTGGTTATGTTTTGGTTAGTCAGTAACGACAACCAAGCTGAAAATTCATCGACCAAGCTTTTAATTTGGAAATGTGTCTGTTAATTTTGATATTTCCACATGTAATGTTTCAATACATTTATTTAATGTTTTATGTTATTTTTTAAATATATTTATTTCATAATTATAGTAAGATAATATTATGGATATTGATATATTATAAATTATTATATAATTAATAAATATATTTATTATTTTAAACAAAATAATGGGCTTGGCTACACTTCTAGTTCTCACCACTTTATGCAGTTGAGCCACTTGTATTTTCCTCGTTTTCGGCTTGGCCCCTTTTTTGCAAGTTTTTGCATTTTTGTATGGTATATCAATAATTTTTTTGGGACGATTTGGTTTATTTGGTTTAAGGACGCGTCAACCGTTAGGTCATAATGCACCACTCTAGCCTAAGGGGGGGGGGGGGAGGAAGGGCCCATGCTGGTCAGAACCAGCCACGGGAAAGGGGAGGAAGGGGGGTTTCTCACGTCGCGGTCGTCATCGTCTTTGTCATCGTTCGTTGTGTCATTGTCATCGTCGCCGGGGGGTCGTCAAGGGAAGGGGACAAGGTCCCCGACGACGATTGCCAGAGCTCGCCTCTAGTTTCGGGGAGTAAAATACTCGGCTCTGTCTAGCTGATGTTTGCGAGGTGGACTTTTTCTCTTGAATCGCCTTCTACGATTAGCAGAGCACAAGTAGAGAAAATTACTTTATTGACAACGATTCAAAATAAAATCTCACTTATTGATAGTTAAAAGGTTTGAGCATCGCAGTTATAAATAAAATAATTTGTTTCTTTTGCATTATCTAAGCTTCCGGTCATCTAATCCATTTACAGTTTTGTCAAGCACATGGCCACTGAGATGACTGACATCGGTGCAAATTTTGGCTTCTCTAACATTATCCATTGAAGGCCCTCAAACTGATACATATAATTCGTCAGCCAGCCAGCCAGCCAGCCAGCCAGCCAGCCAGCCAGCCAGCCAGCCAGCCAGCCAGCCAGCCCAAGAAGAAAGTTATTTCGAACGATCTTGACGTCTCAATAACTTCTAGACGCATCATCAGATCGGGATGAAACTTGAAATGGGTCATCTCATAGTTAAAAGCCCATCGATTGAAGCAAGTTGCATGTTTTTATCTCACGTGGTTTCGCGTCGGCGACACCGTGTTAAGTGCTAATGTAGACGTGCGGTAATAGGCGCTAGTGGAAGCGGAGCCGCGCGTGGCTTGGCCTACGTCTAACAACAATTAATGTATCGAATCTGTGCCTATTCCCAAAGACATTAATAACAAAATCCGAAAAGAAAGCGAATGTCATCAAGAACTATAGATGGAGAAGATTTTTGTTTATTTGGATTAAGGACGCGTCAACCGTTAGGTCATAATGCACCACTCTAGCCTAAGGGGGGTGGGGAGGAGGGGCCCATGCTGGTCAGAACCAGCCACGGGTAAGGGGAGGAAGGGGGGTCTCTCACGTCGCGGTCGTCATCGTCTTTGTCATCGTTCGTTTAGTCATTGTCATCGTCGCCGGGGGGTCGTCAAGGGAAGGGGGCAATGTAGCCGACGACGATTGCCAGAGCTTGCCTCTCGTTTCGGGGAGTAAGATACTCCGCTCTCCTAAGCTGATGTTTGCGAGGTGGACTTTTTCTCTGATCGCCTTTTACGATTAGCAGAGCCATGCTCTGGGCCCCTTCTACCCCGGGCGCAGACGGGGAAGATGAAGAAGAACCACAATCCAAAAAGTTCCACCTTATCTGCTCATATGAAATGGGTTGGCAGTGTAGAGGAAACGGAAAATGTTACAACAGCCAGTCTGGTTAAAACAAAACTTATTATTTTATTCGTATACCAAATGATCATAAAATGTATGTCGCCTTAGTTTGTTGTACCTATGATTTTTGTTATGTACGAAAATTATCATCACTGCGGCATTACGGTCCACATGAGAGATGAAAGATTGATATACATAAGAATATACGTGTGAAATGGATAGGGTAGCTGCTATATTGTCACTATTTAATATAAGGTCACGGGGTTCTGATTGGGCATCATTCGAGGAAGGTGCTTAGTAATGCAACCCGAATTATGTCGTGTAGAAGGTGCGTGGATTAAGGACGCGTCAACCGTTAGGTCATAATGCATCACTCTAGCCTAAGGAGGGGGGGAGGAGGGGCTAATGCAGGTCAGAACCAGCCACGGGTAGGGGAGGAAGGGGGGTTTGTCACGTCGCGGTCGTCATCGTCTTTGTCATCGTTCGTAGTGTCATTGTCATCGTCGCCGAGGGGTCGTCAAGGGAAGGGGCAAGGTCCTCGACGACGATTGCCAGAGCTCGCCTTTAGTTTCGGGAAGTAAGATACTCCGCTCTTTCTAGCTGATGTTTGCGAGGTGGACTTTTTCTCTTGAATCGCCTTTTACGATTAGCAGAGCCATGCTCTGGGCCTATTCTACCCCGGGCCCAGACGGGGGTAAACGTGATTCATGATTGTCACTAAAACTTCACAAAACGTTCTAAAGCAGACTTGGCTGTAAGCTAAGTGGCCGACAACCCAGTATTTGAAGGCAAACAAGTTGATGTAGGTGTTCGTATTGGAGATGAAGATTCTTCAGCCATGGATAGAGCAATAGAGCAGTGAAACCATGCAGATGTTAGCAAATCGTTCCAAACGATGACGTGAGAAATAAGGGCGCTTCAACCATAGATAGATAGATATATATTTTTATTCACTTAGACTAGTACAGTGTACAAGTATAACTCTTTGCAGAGAAAGTGAATAGTCTATAATTAATAATTAATAATAAAAGTGATAGTAATTATAATGATATACACAGTGTTAGAAGAAAGAATAGTTGAATATAAAGCATAAATGATAATTGATATGGATATTGATATTGATATGTATGATGATTGATAATATTGATATATATATATATATGATGATTCATTAATTGATTAATAATGATAAAAACAGTGTTTATGTTAAAGTAGAGTAGATGCAAAACAATAGCATGCGCTACTATAGATTAAGAACTCATATATAATAAAGAAAAGTTGGATATAAAGCAATTTTTGATGTGATATTGTGATAATAATTGCTGATGGCACAGAAAACAGCAATGATGTACAGGAGAATGTGTCTAGTATATATATGATGATTGATTGATTGATAAGTGTTTATGGTAAAGTAGAGTAGATGCAAAATATGCCCTACTAGATTAATAATTCATATAGAATAAAGAAAAATTGGATATAAAGCAATAATTGATATGATATTGTGATAAGAATTGCTAATGGCACAGAAAACAGCAATGATGTACAGTAAAATGTGTCTATAATATATAATTGATATATATATATATATATAGTTTGCTTGGTATATAGATGAGGCCTAAATGGCTAGGATACTTAAACTGGGAACATGAATAACATGCTCCAGTGGGGAAAGGTACAGAAGGACGACAGCCCCACCCTGAAAAAACGCCAGCAGGTCGCACAGACACAAATAGACGAGCAGACAAAGCCGCCGACACGTTTCGACCAACCAGTGGTCCCCACCACTCAGCGTGAGTAGTGTCATATAAGTCATTTTGCGTCGCCTGTGATATTGAAAGTTGATGAGATAAGTCAATAGTGGGTTTGATGATTATATTGTTTTCTAAGTGGTTTATATAACAAAATTAAAATGATGATGATGATGAGATGATGGTAATAGCAAAACAAATAATATTTGTTTAGTTTATTTGACGCGTCAACCGTTCGGTCATATTGCACCGCTCTAGCCTAAGGGGATAGGGAGGAGGCCTTTGCTGATTAGAACCTACACGGGTAAGAGGGAGGAAAGAGGAGGGTCTTACGTCACGGTCGTAATCTGCTTTGTCATCGTTCGTTGTGTCATTGTCACCGTGAATGGGGAGGTCGTCTAGGGAAAGAAGAGATGTTCTCGAAGACGATTGTCAGAGCTCGCCTCTAGTTCCGGGGGAGTAATATCCTCCCTTCTTACTAGCTGATGTTTTCGAAGTGGACTTTTTCTTTCGAATCTCAACTTTTTTGTTTTTTGTTTATTTGGATTAAAAACGCGTCAACCGTTAGGTCATAATTGCACCACTTTAGCCTAAGGGGGTGAGGAGGAGGACCCATGCTGGTCCAGAACCAGCCACTGGTGAGGTAAAGGGGGTTTTCTCACGTCGCGGCCGTCATAGTCTTTGTCATCGTTCGATGTGTCATTGTCATCGTCGCCGGGGGGTCGTCATTGAAAGGGGGGCAAGGTCCCCGACGACGATTGCCAGAGCTCGCCTTCTAGTTTGGAGAGAAAGATACTCCGCTCTTTCTAGCTGATGTTTGCGAGTTGCACCTTTTCTCTTGAATCGCCTTGAACGATTAGCAGAGCCATGCTCTGGACCAATTCTACTCCAGGCCTAGACACAGGTTGGTTAGTAACTTCAGGCGACGTGAGAAAACAAGGGCGCTTCGACCGGGCAGGTTAATTTTATGTAAATCAATCCAGAAATCGAAAATCCATCTCAACGGGGTATACAATGCACCAACAATCCAGATATTACAATAATGAAACAATTTTTGAGAAGGTCAGGATTAAGATTATGTTTTGGTTTTATTTGGATTAAGGACGCGTCAACCGTTAGGTCATAATGCACCACTCTTGCCTATTTTTAGGACTATACACAGCTCAAAACAAAGCAACGATTACGATATTTCAAAGGTTAATCAACCTCCTTTATCAGTTTATTTGGATAAGGTTTTTAATGAAAGTTGAATTAACAGGACAGCAGAATGGGCTTCAAAAACAAACAAACAATGCCATATAAACAAAACAAAATGCACCAAAGAACAAAACAATAAATTTGGTTGTAGTTGTTATTAAAAACCAGTAAAATAAATTGTTTAGGGCGACGATCGTCGCCCGGCAGACAAGCGCATGCGACTGCTTAGGCGAGACGAACTCCAGCCCTTTACACAGCTACCAGAGTTGGGGGGTTTTCAGCTATCTGCACACGCAGCCCCGAAAGAGTTACAATCTTGAAACTCGGTATATGACCTGGTATGTGGTCCATGACATACCAAAAAAAAAATCAACCCGATCCGACAACTCGTTCTGTGTTAAAAAAGGCTCTCAACATCGTCAAATTCCTTTCGGCTGGCTGGTGGCTGGTGGATGGGTGGCTGGCTGGCTAGGAGTTCTCCAAGGAGATTTATTTAGCCTACAGAGAAAACGGTAAATCTTAGAACTATAAACCTGAACCACACTTAGATGTACTTCAGACGCAGTGACGTTTGCTTTCAAAACCAAAATCGGGTAACAGGGACCGGAGAAAATCAAAATTTGGATGATAATCAAAACGCGTAATTTCCAAGGCGTGGTAATTTGTACAAACTTGAAATTAAACACGCTGTAAGATACATCCCTTATCGTATCTTCGTTTATAATAAACACTTTACTTGATTCAAACCCAGAATATCTCTCATTCTTTATCACTTTTGAATATGGAAAGCAAAATTGGGTAACGGGTACCGGAGAAAATCAAAATCAAAATCAATACGCGTAATTACTCAGGCGTAGTTATTTGTACAAGCTTGAAATTAAACATGCTCTTAACCATTATAAATATCTAGTGCTTAAAACACAAGGTTTATCTTTGGGGGGACCGTGGGCCCAAAAATGTCAAAAAACAACTTTGAACTTAACAAATTTAATCATTCAAAGTCCATCATTCACACCATGATAGCAAACGAACACCAAAAAGATGTTATATCCAACCAAATACAAAAATTTGTAAAAAAAAAAAAAAAATTGCTGCCAAGCTCTCCTTCAAAAGTCTTCGGCTGTGAATGCTGTGAGATATAGAAGTTGAGCCAAGCTTTTTATTCTTTCTCCCTAGTTTCGCTTTGAAAATAAGTAAGATCATTTCGCCTGTTGACGAGCGCCAAGCCAACGATTTTTGTGGTAAAAAAGTTAAATTTTTAAACTCGAAATCATAAAAAAATGGATTGTTTATTGAATTTGGTTCATGGCCAATAATTTATTTATGATTTCGAGTTTAAAAATTTTACATTTTTTACCAGAAAAATCGTTGGCTTGGCGCTCGTCAACAGGCGAAATGATCTTACTTATTTTCAAAGCGAAACTAGGGAGAATGAATAAAAAGCTTGGCTCAGCATCTCACAGCATTCACAGCCAAAGACTTTTGAAGGAGAGCTTGGCTGCCGTTTTTTTTTTTTACAAATTTTTGTATTTGGTTGGATTATTTTACAAAAACAAGAAGAAGAAGAATTATTATGGTTATGAGTTGCAGAAACTTTCCAAATTCTAGGAAAATCAATGCTAGGCGCACTTATTACATTATTAGTAACATACATCAATGCAGTCTCTTTAAGTTTACGATAATGTAGATTGGCCTTATGAAGGATGATGGATGAGTTGTTCCAACCACATAATGGTGATTCTCATCAGCATAAAGTATGTTCCTCTTTATTAGCAGAGCATGTTTATGAAAACACAAAGAAAACTCATACTCATTTACGACGACGTGAGAAACTAGGGCGCTTCAACCGGTTGGTCATATTGCGCCGCTTGTGATATTGAAAGTCGATGGGATGAGTTATTGGAGTGTTTGATGATTAGATTGTTTTCTAAGTGTACTTATATATAACAAAATAAATGATGATGATTGTAATAGCAAAACAAAAGTTATTTATGTGAAAAAAAAACAAATGAATTAAAGAGTGTGAATGATGTTGATTAAATTTAGTTATACAATTCTTTGTATGAGAAATTTAGAAAGTTTGTCGCCGTTATCATATGATGTATTTCGTCACCGTTCGTGTGTGTCATATTCGTCATCGTCGTCGGAGGGTCGTCAAAGTTAGGGTAGAGGTTCCCGACGACGACTGCCAGATCTCGCCTCTATAGTTTCGTTACCGTTAGCTGATGTTCGAGATAGACATTCTCTCTGTCCAAGCCATTTAAGATTAGTGCAATGCCATGTTATGGGCCAAACTCTGATCAGTTTCAGACGGAGGTTATTAATATTAAGGGCGCGTCAACCGTTAGGTTATATTACGCCACTATAGCCTAAGAGATATGGGAAGGAGAGGACAATATACCCGGAGATGGGTAGTTGGAGTAAAGGGGGGTTCTCACCACGTGGTTGTCATTTTCTTTGCCAACGTTTGTGGTATGCTTGTGATCGTCGTTGAGGAGGTCGTAAAAAAAATGATAAATGTGCCCAAAGACGATTAACGCGAGTTCTGGGGAGTAATAATTTGTTTATTTCGATTTAAGACGCGTCAACCGTTAGGTCAATTTCCACCACTCTAACCTAGGGGATATGGGGAGAGGGTCCCATGCTGGTCAGAACCAGCCACAGGAACAAGGGGAGGAAGGTGGGTTTCTCACATCGCGGTCGTCATCGTCTTTGTCATCGTTCGTTGTCATTGTCATCGTCTCCGGGGGGTCGTCAAGGGAATGGGGCAAGGCCCCGGACGACGATTGCCAGAGCTCGCCTCCATTTTCGGGGAGTAAAATACTACCCTTCATACTAGCTGATGTTTGCGAGGTGGACTTTTTCTCTGGCCAATTCTACCCAGCCCAGACGGGGAAAGTGTATGCAGAATTAATAACGACGACGTGAAAAACAAGAGCGTTTTCAGCCGGTAAGGTCATATTTCGTTTTTGGTTTGGTTTATTTGGATTAAGAACGCGTCAACCGTTAGGTAATAATGCACAACTCTACCCTAAGAGGGGGGGGGAGGAGGGGCCCATGCTGATAAGAACCAGCCACGGTAAGAGGAGGAAGGGGTGTTTCTCTCGTCACGGTAGTCAACGTCATTGTCATCATTCGTTATGTCATTGTCATCGTCGCCGGGTGGTCGTCAAGGAAGGGGGCAATGTCCCCGAAGACGATTGCCAGAGCTCGCCTCTAGTTTCAGGGAGTAAGATATTCCGCTCTTTCTAGCTGATGTTTGCAAGGTGGACTTTTTCTCTTGAATCGCCTTTTACGATTAGCAGAGCCACGTGATCTATAGCACAATACTACACTTAACTGACCGTTTTAAAAAATTATATCTTGTAACTGTGATTTAACACGAATTTTTTAATTTTTTTGATCCAGAAATTGGCGAAAATTGGTGTTTTGGAAAATTTCCTAAATCGGCTTTAACCTGCTTCTTTTTGGTCCCATAGATACTAGAGCATAGTACCAATCTAAAATGCCCCTTTATAACATCATGTCTTGAAACTGTGCCCAAATATACCCTCAAACACGCAAAAATATGCGTTCCAAAATCACACCCCATCTTGGTTATCAGCATATTTTGACCGAACTAATTGCCCAAATTACAAAACAAAATATAGAGAATTTACAGAAAAGGTTGTCGAGTACGTCAATAATGGCCAATATTATTTGGATCAAAATCCTCCAAGGTCACGGGGCATAAAGATCGTCCTCATGTTATTTCTTATGGGAGATTTTTTTGGATGAGACCTAGCTCGAAAAATGTCATGTTTGACAATTTTTTTGGGAGGTCATGGTGGGCCCCAATAGTTTTTCTGTTAATTGCTAAATTCATTACTAGTTAGCCTGTGTGAAATATATTTTTTGAGTTTAGTGGTTAAATACCCCTTTAAGTTAGATAGTACTTATTAAATTATTTAATTTAGTTTGTTATGTTTTTGATATTTTATGTTGTTTTCTAAAATTTCGAGATGATAGTACACATAAGTATATATTTGAACACAAAATGAATTGTAATAAGTGTGCGGCAACCCTTAAGCTCCCTACCCCCGCGCAGTTTTTTTTTTTTTTTGGTTTTTTTGGTTTATTTGGATTAAGTACGCGTCAACTGTTAGGTCATAATGCACCACTCTAGCCTAAGGGAGTGGGGGGAGGCGGGCCCATGCTGGTCGGAACCAGTCACGGGTAAGAGGAGGAAGGGGGGTTTCTCATGTCGCGGTCGTCATCGTCTTTGTCTTGTCATGCCTGGCTTGCACAAACAAATTGTCATTGTTGTTGCTGTGTTTTGAAATATTGCGTGCCAAAATGATGACGAATAATATCAGCCACTGCGTAAGAATCTGAGGTAAAGCACCGTCATAATGGACAGTAAGTGCGTATGTGTGTGGAGAGAGGCCAAGACAACTGTGCAAGCTCGTTAGTAGCTATTAGCAAGGCTTTACTTTGGGAACGTGATAATGAAGGCATTGTATATAGCTTTGTTTGTGGTTTGTGAAGTTGAACATAACCTCACTTTTTACGCCATTATTCGTTTGTGCAAGCACAACTCATGTTAACGCAGTTTTGCAAGTGCAAGCAAAGTTGACATGCAAAACTTAGCATGAATGGGGTCATTAAATCATAAAGGACCACTTAACCTTATAGGGGATATGGGGAGGAAAGTCCTATGCTGGTCAGAACCAGCCACGGGTGTAGGGCAATGAAGGGGGATTCTCACGTCGCGCCAGAGCGCCAGAGCTCGCCGAGAGGAAAAACCCATGCTGTGCGTGAACCAGTATGGTTTAGTTATTGTTTAGTTTGATTAAGGGCGCGTCAACCGTAAAGTCATATTATGCTACTCTAGCCTAGGGCGTGTTGGGAAGAAAGTACCATTCTGGTCAGTACCAGACAAGGGTAGGGGGAGGAAGGGGTATACTCAATCTCACGTCGTGGTCGTCATCGTCTTTGTCATCATTCGTGCGTCATTGTCTTTGTCGTCGAAGACAGGAAGGTCATCAAGGAAAGGGCGATCGGTCCCCATGGACGACTGTCAGAGTTCGCGCCCCTGACGAAGGGCATACTTAACTTTGGACTATGTACTAGGAGAACGCTTAAGTCCCGCCGCGTTGATGATGAGCCTTTTGTAAGTTTTCAGTTTGATTTGGCCACTTTTCCTTTGCAAGTGCTTTTTGAATGCATTGTACGTGATTGTTGTCGCGGTTCTATTGTAACTTGTTAATTGTTTATTATAAAACAAAAAAATCATATTAAAACCCTTGTTTCTAAAGATTCTGACTAAATTTTTTCAATTTTTTCTTTCAAAAAGTACTAAATCATCATAACCTCAATGTCCATATGAAATATGAACGTTGTAGCCCCACCCGTTTGGTCAGAATCGGCCCAAATGTCACGAAAATATCGCACTAAAAATCGAAAAAAATCGTGAAAGTACGATAATCACGAGAAATATTTCTTCGATTGTACCCAAAAACAATATACCTCTAAGTTTAGAGATTTCGAAGGTCCCCTTTAATTTTTATTAAGATCGCTTATGCCGTTTGCCCAGAATCGTGCTAACAAACAGACAAAAATAATAATAATAAAAAAAAAAACATTGAAGCTAAATTTTTTGGGGGGTCAGTGAAATTGAAGTCTTCGCTTCGCTCATCCAACAAAACATAAACGAAAAAGAACGACGTGAGAAACTAGTGTGCTTCTACTTAGTTAGTTAGGCCATATTGCGCCACCAGTGATATTGTACGTTAATACATTGAGTTTTTGTGTTTTTAATCTTAATATTGTTTTATACAAGAAAAGGAAAGTAAATAAAAGAGATGATGGTGATAGCAAAAAATATTATTGATTTCAACTAGGGCGCTACAGCCGATAGTTTTAAGTGATTCCGCTAAGCTCTATAATCTACTGGAATGGTGCGACAGACATGAGCTGACACACACACTGTCATCACACTTTCAATCAAATTGTTTTGAAAGTAAATGAAGAAAAGACAAGCTATGATTTTTAACCAGGGTGGATATACACTGGAATATCGACGACGTGAGAAACTAGGGCGCTTCAACCGGTTACGTCATATTGCGCCGCCTCGGCCTGTGATAGTGAAAGTTGATGGTGTGTTTGATAATTATATTGTTTTCTAAGTGTATAAATAAAATAAAATGATGATGATAGTAATAGCAAATAAAAGTTATGTTTGCGAATGAAAATAAAGAAATAATTAAAGAAATGTTTATTATGTGAATCAAATTTTGTTAAATAGATAACTATGGATAAAAAATTTAGAAAGTTGTCGCCGTTATCATATGATAGAAGTTCTTCATATGATTGGAATAGATCATTTTGCGTGCGCAAGGCATTATGCTGATAATAATTATTAAGAATGCAAGGTTTTTAAGCATAAGGCCGCTTTGTGGACATCATAGCTCTCAACATCACAACATATATGAATTTAGTAAGGTTTGTCTTAGGCCCATAGCTCAGTTAGTAGAGCATCGGTTCCAAAAGCCGGAAGTTCTGAGTTCGATCCCAGTCGGTGCAAACTTTTACTACAATTGCTAACATCAGTAATTTTTAGTTTA
Organism: Sweltsa coloradensis; assembly: GCA_024449915.1. Taxonomy (NCBI): domain Eukaryota; kingdom Metazoa; phylum Arthropoda; class Insecta; order Plecoptera; family Chloroperlidae; genus Sweltsa; species Sweltsa coloradensis. Next base: position 35,716 of record JAMZAV010002050.1, read on the forward strand.
TTATTCTTATTTGATTTTTAATAATAACTATTATTTCTATTTTTATAATGATTAAATATAAATATAATTTGTTTAAATATAATAAATATTATTTTGCTCTGTCCTAGTACAACGAACAATCCTACTAGTATTTACTTCAGCTGTTTCTCGTCCCAAGTCACTTAAAATGCCAACACTTACTAATATACCTCGTGGTTTAAATCGTAAAATATTTGTTTGCAAGTCACCACTCGATTTACCACAAGTCAGATGTTTTGCCTCAAGACTACCGTTTCGGCCATTTTTGTTTGTTTTTATCGAAATAAGTCTAAATCGCGGTTAACTCACATGTTTCAAGACTTGGCCTCCAGACAAAGGCATTACTTTGGTATATATCAAAACACATCATGGATAATCAGTTTTATAAAAGACGACGACGTGAGCAACTAGCACGCTTCAACCGGTTAGGCATATTGCGCCGCCAGTGAATGAAGTAATAAGATTAGTTAATGCAGGTATGTTTGATGATAAGATTGTTTTTCTAAGTGTATAAATACAAAAATAAAATGATGATGATGAAAAGTAAGTAAAGTAAAGTTATGTTTGTGAATGAAAATAAAGGAAAATAAAGAAATGTGTATCATGTGAATTTAATTTTGTTAATTAATTGATTTTTATGGATGAGAAATTTAGAAAGTTTGTCGCCGTTATCATATAATAGAAGTTCTTCATACGATTGGGAGAGATCAAATTGCATGCGCAGGGCATCATATTTGGTACACTCTGCTAGCATATTGTCATGTCCTGTAGAGTACATGTTGACTTAATATTAATTATCTCGAGGTCCAATACACTTCGGAATCCAATCAGAGAACATACCGACGTGAGTTCATTTAGGGTCAAGACGTCTAGTTACTTTCCGGTGTGGCTCATTTAGTCGCAATACAGGAAGGGAATCGACCGACAAAACGCTGAATACTAAAGATTGCACAACTAAATAGTGCAAGTAAATCGGACTTTGATTAAGTGCACTGAACGTAAGAGTGCGGAGGTACGGAGAGACGGAGAGAGACGAGTGACAACCGTTGACGGAGGAGGTCAGGACAGTGCAACAACAATCGCAACGTGAACCACAAATGTCCTGGAAGAGTTCTTAGTGAGGATTGCCGAATGAAGAACCAGAACAAGGATTAGCCATCGGAAGAGGTGAAGTGAGAAGACATCGCCGGGGTTCGACATCAGGGTGTCGGAGGGGGCCAGTCTAAACCACATACCAGGAACCACAAGCATTCGGTAAGCCATGCACACCCATTAGTAAGTCATAGAGTCAGTAGAGGTATGAACCCACGGTCTGCCAGACGGAACTCATAGGTTCGATCCTAGGCCAGAATAGGAGGGTCATTATGTTTATCTCTAATACAGTGCTGGTCTCTTAAGTGGAATCACGTCTAATTACTGTGTCTACATCCCCCTCATGAACCCACCTACCCACGATCCCTGGTCCGTGCTAGTTATTTAGGCCTTAAAGAGTTACGCTACGCCCCCACTTAAACACTCATTTGGCGATCACCACCCTCAGCCAAAGGGCCTAATTAGCTATGCGTGACAATATATTATTATATACATCAATTAATTGAAATGTATTGATGATAAAAAATATGCATCTCGCTTATAACATAATCAAAAGTAATAGAAACTATTAACTTTTGTAGATTTTTGTAAATTATAATTTGTATAGCACGGATTTGTACTGGCAAATTGTACCTATATTGGTAGCCAGCTTAATATGTTTATCTTTGCTTCAATACCGATTGCCTCTTTAAGACTAAATGATTCAGTTAATTAATTATAATTTATCTTATTATATAGAACACTTATATAGAATATTTTAACGAAAAAAAAGTCGTATACATGCAATTTATTCTGTAGTTTCATAAATAATACAAAATTTTCGGAACTTTTAAACAATTTAAATTAAACAAATACATAGTTATTGATCGACATACATAAAAACTATGCTAATTATACTTATTTAAACTTAATATAAACAAAACATCAAACGATGTGACCATATTTTAAGATAACGGCATGCGGCTTCCCACAGCGAGGTTTTTCGAGTGTTTTTTGACAAATTGGCCCCAAAATGCATGATTAACATATGCATAAAATTACATATTTTTAATCTACTCCTCAAGACCTTTCATTTGAATAGTCACATGCCCATATAGGAACGAAACATTTTCATGTTGTCCAAAACAGCATAGGGTACTATCTCCGGATATAGTAATGATATCTCCCTAAAGTTAATTTCTAAAATTCGAAATATTTAATTGAAATGAAATGATAAAAAAATAGACCCTTTGGTATAGTTGGCTCTAAATAAATATTTTTAGTTTTGGGACAAAAATTTTTGGGCACCCCTGGTGGGTACACCCTCCAAAGTCATGACGGCTAACAAGTGAAAAACAAAATGTAATATAAGTAGCTTCTCAAAACCACTGTCAAACATTCCGCCCGGGGGGGGGGGGGGGGGGGGGGGGGGTTGGATTAGCTGGCTCATTGACTATAATTGTAACTTGTAAGAATGGTAGATTAGTATTGAGTTTGTTGGATCCAGGGCGCGTCAACCGTTAGTTTTAAAGAGTTACTCTAGCCTAGGAGATGTCGGAGGGAAAACTTCCTTGCAGAGGTCAGAAACTATCCACTGGTTAGGAAATTTTAGAGATTACACCGTTAATACAGAGTTGATTCTAATGTCGCGATCATCATCGTTTTGCCATCGTTCGTGTTTTCATTACCGTCGTCGTCGTCGAGGTCGTCATGGGAAGGTGGCAAGGTCCAAGACGACGATTACCAGACCTCGCCTCTAGTTTCGGAGAGTTAATACTCCTTATATATGTACTAGCTGATGTTTGCGGGGTTTGGACTTTATCTCTCTGCTCGCCTTTTACGATTAGCACAGCCATGCTCAAGGCCTCATTCTACACGGGTCCCGGACGGGTGACGTCCAATGATTTTAATACATTTGAAATAATTTGATTTTTCAAATTTCAAAGTTTAAACAAAGGCTTCACATTTCATCACATGGCAAGAGAGGATGAGAGAAACTGGGGCGCTTCAACCGGGTAGGTCATATTTCGTCGCCTGCGTGGTAAATTTATAAATTGAATTCGTTTGTCTTATATAATATAAATTTGTTATAAAAAAGGAAATTAAAGATATTTTAGTTTCAAAACTAATAAATTTATGCATTTATGGAAACCTAACGCAATTAAGGCGACGACGACGTGAGGGAGATTGGACGTTTGTCATACAACAACCAGTGATAGCTATTGTACGACTTACTTCTTGAAGTTTAGGGTGTGTCTGAATAATATTACAAGTCTTGGTCCAGGTTCGCACTGTCTATACCACTGATTGCTATATTTCTTTTAAAAAATATCGTGCTTTGGTTTGTTTCCGCACACTCGTTGATTGCGTCGGGGCCTACAGGGTTGGCTTGGTCGCTTTGATTTACTGTCCCCATGAATATTAGATATATAACTGATTTGGCAGACTCTAAATACAATTTATTTATTTATTTATTTAAGTCCACGTGTAACAACGTAGAGGTACTTATCTACCAATGGTGTATGAAGTACTGTCTGAAAAGTCTGAGTCTAGGTCCTTTCTGGTCCAAGTCTGCAAATGGACCTAGCAATAGAAAGTAAACACTAGTTTAAGTGCCGGTTAAAATGGCCGACAGCGCTATGAGTGAAACAACAAACGAATGCATTTTTAAATAAAGGTAAATATTTAAGGTTGTTTGTTTTTAATCTGCAAATACTTCACAAAGGACTCTCGAATGCACACCTAATCCAACTTAAAGTTAGTGTTGACTTGCCCGGCAGGCAGCTCTCCTGTAGGCTAGTAGAGCACTTTAACATTGAGTTCGAGCATCATCCAAAGATACTCAGAGGATGAGAGAAACTCGGGCGCTTCAACGGGTAGGTCATATTATTGCATCGCCTGAGATGTTGTAATTAAATTATATTTATTTGTCTTATTTATGTCATGGTTATAAAGTTAAGTAAAACAAATAGATTTTAGTGACAAAAATAATATTTATGCATGTATAAAATCCTAATGCAATAACTTTGACGACGAAGTGAGAAACAGGGACGTTTGGTCATATATCACCACCAGTGATAATTATTGTAAAACTTGTAGTTTTGTATGGAGTTTATTGGTTGCAGGGCACGTCAACCGTAATGTTATACGGAGCCACTTAAGCCATTATTATGTGCTTCTTTTGTTAGGACGGCTCCAAAATCACCGTTTACAAATTCCTACGCCTAGAGCTGATGGACTTAGTCCAAATCAGATGTTAAAACTTCTGACTTTGACGGGAGTCGAACCCTGGACCTTCTGCATTGGAGGCAGATACTCTAACCACAAGACCAACGAGCCACACAATTGTTTTTATTATAATAAAATTTAACCTAAAATATCTTATATTGAGTATCATATACATTAATTTGATCGCTGCCTATTTCTACCCTAGATCAGACAGGGGTACTATTTCTTTACCTTTTTTAGACGGAGGGGGGTTAATTTGTATCAAGGGCGACTCAACCGTTAGATTATAATGCGCCTCTCTATCTTAGTGGGTGTGGGAAAAAGAAAGAAGAAAAAATATGAAACCAAAGGAATAAGGCGCACTTTAAATTTAAAGAGTGTTGGACCGATTATATTTTAAATAACTTTATGATGTTTAAGTTCGTAAACCAAAAAAAGAGAACGACAACGTGAGAAACTAGGGCGCTTCAACTGTGTAGGTTGCACTGAGCGGCCGATCATTACGATCATTAATAATTTTTAAAATCCGTTATTGTATAATATTGGAGTAAAACATATTTGATATAAAATAAGTATAAAACATTATGATTACAAATCCGAGTCTTATCGAATGTTCGTGTTTAAATCGTTTAGGACGCTTCAAATGTAGGTGAAAATTGTCCCACTCAAGTCTGTTGGCTTAAGTTTTTCAAGTCACCGACCAGCGCTTGCCTCCAGTTTCGGGGAATAATACACTGCCCCAACAAACAAGCTTATGTATGCAACATTGAATGTGCCTCTTTATTCGCCGTCTACTATTAACAGAGGAAATGCTCTGGGTTTACTTTACCCCAGGCCCGGGCCCAGGTTTTTTTAAATTTTTTGGGTCAATATTAAAATTAAAAGTTTATTTGGAAATAAATCCCACGTAAAACCTTTGTGGTCTTTAAGCGCCACTCAACCCCACTTTTGGGCCCAAAAGGGACCACTAGCCCAACCCCTGGGCCGATCCCCCGGGGCCTGGACGGGGGGTTCGTTTTAAGTGAACATTTTTTTAAAGAATGGCGCAAGAAAAAACCCTATCTTCCCAGTTTTTCCGGACCAAAAACCCCAAATCCCACGAATAAAAAAACCTGGGGCCACATAAAACCGGGAAAATGGTCATATTGCCCCCGCCTGTGATAGGGTAATTTTTATAATTTGACTTTTTTTAATTTTTGCATTTTTTTTGGGTTTTTTCAATTTCTGTGTAAATAAAAATCAAAAAAAAAAAAGGGTTTTAGGGATATTTAAAAGGGAGTTTTTGTTTTTTTTGTTTAAAGGGAACGCTTTTAAACCCGTTTCCCCCAAAAACGCGCTACTGCACCCAAGGGGGTTGGGGGGGAAGAGGGCCCCCTGCTGGTCAAAAACCAGCCATCGGGGGTTTAAAGGGTAGTTCAAAACGTTATCATCGTTTTGGGAACCAAAATTTTTCTTTGGATATTTCGTGGGTTCGTGGGACGGGGCGGGTCATTATGGGAAAGGGGAAGATTTTCCCCGACGAGGGACTGTAGAGCCCAACCTTTAGTTGAGGGGGATTTAATAATAAAACCCCCGGGCCCCAGGGTACCCTTAGAGGGGATGTGAGAAGACACCACCGGGGCTGGACGAACCAGAAACGGGTGGGGGGAGGAAAATGGGGGGGAGGTTCTCACGTCGCTGTCGCCACTCTTATTGATTTAAAGTGCCCTTTATTTGATTCTCTCATTCTAGCAGGTAAAACCAGGGACAAAGTCAGGGTTTTTCACCCCCAAATCTGAGTTATTTTTTTTGTATTAAGCGCCCCACCCCAAAACAAAAGATGGTTGAGACACCTGGGTTTGCTGGGCAGAGCGATGCTGGATATCTTTCCGGGCCCCAGGCTGGTTCACAAAACCCCACGCCCATGATTCTCTGTGCGACGGACTTTTAAATGATAAAAAACCAACGAGCCTGTAGTTTCCCTTTGATTTGAATGCCAAATTATTAATAAATTCGGGACCCGTTTTTCAAAAAAAAAATATCCCCCCCTTATGAACCCCCAGCCTAAAAGCGAAGTGAAGCTCCTGACAAAAAAAACAAAAGCAACACTGGCAGGGGGCTGTTGGATTTCACCCCCCCTCGTTCAAAAACGTAAACAACCCCCGATTTCTTTTAGTCACGGAAACCTTGATAAATCTTTTTAAAAAACAATGATATAATTTTTTTTGGCGTGGGGCAAAGCGCTAGGGCTCAGTTCCTTTTTTTCCCAGTTGAACGCTAGCGTCCCGATTAGAACCCAACATAAAAGGGGGGAAATAAACAAAAATCCCTCAGCACCCTGGCTAATTGACGATTTAAGTGGCTGGGGATTTGTGTTTGTTTTTGAGCGGATGGGCGGGGCCACCCCGTCTTTTATTTTTTTTATGTACAAATTTAAAACGTAAAAAAAATTTAAAATAATATAAAAAATTTTTTATTTAGAACAAAGCCACTCGGGTCATAAAAAGGGTTTTTTTAAAGTACTTTGGGAGGGCCTGTTCTTCCCCTTTCATGATGGCTTCTAATTGGCACGTTCCCCACACCCAAAAACTAAGTTTTCAAAGCGTTTTAACCCTTTATGTAGGGCATTGGTTGAAAATACAAAACAATATAAAATATAAAATTTCACAAAATTTAAAAAATACCAAATGACATTTAAAAAAAAATTAAAATCTCTGAAAAAAAAAGGGTTGAAATTACCAACAAAGGGAAAGCGCAAAATTTTAAAAAAGTACTAAAAAAAAAATTTTTTTTACAATCCCCACAAATGGGAATATCGTTTTCCCACATTCCCATAGAAAATGTAGCGCACAAAATTTACACTTTATGTAGTGAAACCCCGGGTTTCTATTAAACTTTTATTAAATTGGATATCGATTTCCATCAAATTTTGGGGGATTTATTTTATCATTAAACATAATATAATATTAGAAAACCCAATATCATTTAGTACACAATGATTGGAATTTCCATATAGTCATCAATCCATCAATCCAATCCCAGAATTTAAATTGTTTTGGATAGGTTTTAGTTTGTGTTATAAACGTAATTTTAATTTCCCCAAACCCCTTTAAACAGTTCTTAAAACTAGGGGGAAAAGTGCAATCCATTCACTTACGTCACTGTGTAATAACACACTTTGTTTGATTTTGTTTTCTTCCCCAACTGACTTTTAGCAAGTAAAAATCACCATGGCACAGTCGGGAAACAGCTGACTTCTTTTTGGGGCCCAAGGGGGAATTTTGCAGCCTAATTAAAAATAGCCAATGACATGTAGCCAAAACAGGTCCAGTGTGAAAAATTAAAGGGAAAAGTGTTCCCAGTCATTACAGAAGGGGCCGGGGTTGGTTTCTCTCTTTTTCCACCCCATTTTAACAAAATGGGTTTTTTTTGGTTTTTTTTTGGGGTTTAAGGACGCGTAAACCCGTTGGGTCATAATGCACTTCTCTAGCCAAAGGGGGGGTTGGGGAGGAGGGGCCCATGTTGGTCAGAAACCCGGGGCCCCCGGCCAAAAGGGAGGAAGGGGGAAATTTCCCACTTTCGCGGTCGTCATTGTTTTTGTCATCGTTCGTGGTTGTCATTTTTTTTTGTCATCGTCGTGAGGGGTCGTAAAGGGGAAAGGGGGCAAGGTCCCGATGACGATTCCCAGGGGGGGGAAAAAAAGTTTTTCCCTCTATTTTGGGGGTTTTTTTCCTTTTAACCCTTTAAAATTAGCGAGTTCCCTTTACTTTTTTTTTTGTTTTTTTTGGTTTGGGGGGTTGTTGGGCCAAAATCTACCCCGGGCCCAGACGGGATCAAAAACTGGGGGGGTCAGTCACCAAGTTTTGGTAAGCCCTTTGGGCCCTATTTGGGGTTTAAAACCGCTAAAAAAATCAATAGATTTTTTAGGTTACTAGTTAGGGAACTAAAAAAGAAAACAATAAATGATAAAAAACCACTCGGACCCGAAAAAAATTTCCCCCCGTTTGATTGTTTACTAAACTACGTGGAAACTAGGGCGCTTAAACCCGGGTTTGGGGTATTTTGCGCGAATGGATATTGAAAGTTTAGATATTAGGTATGGTGTTTTTGATGTTTAAATATTGTTTTCTAAAATTTTATAAAAGAAACAAAAATAAATGGTGCCGATAAAAAAAGCAAAAGAAAAAAATATTTTTTGAAGGGAAAATAAAAAAAAAAAATAAAAATGTTTTTTAAAATTTGAATTAAATTTTGTTAAAAAAAATTTATTTTGAAGGGAAAATAATAAAAATTTATAAATTGGTTATTGGGCTGGACACACTAATCAGGTTAAGGGAGGAGGAAAAAAGGCTCGTGCCGGACAGACCCCGCCACAGGCAAGCGGGAGGGACAAGGCCGGATCCCTTCCGGGGAGGCTTGTTTTGTATGGTTTTTTACTTCCGAGTCAGGGTTTTCGGTGTGGTCTTCTTGTGGTATGCGGGGTGAGGGGGTCCTGAAAAAGGGCTCCAGAGCAACCCATTTGTTTAAAAGGGTTCAATAAGATCCTAGTAACTTATAGCTGTATTTTCGAGATGAAATTCCCTCCTTTTCTCTTCTTTTATAAGATTTTTTGGGGAATTTGATATTACCATGGGTTTAAAGTTTTTTTGGGTCAGGGGTTTGTCAACGTTTAGGTATTTAAAGCGAACCCCCTTAAACCTAGGGGGTGGGAGGAATATACGGGTGCTGGTAAAAACCAGCCACGGGGTCGGGGAAAAAAACGGGAGGTTTCCCAACGTGCAGTCGTTTTTTTTTTGTCACGTTCATTTTTGGGCAAGTTCCCCCGTTGTCGGGAAGGTCTTTAAAGGGAAGGGGGGGAAAAGGCCCCATACGAAGGGCCGCCAGAGCTCGCCTTAAATTTCGGACGGGACCACTAAATAACGTATCAACGGGCACCAGGGAACCCGGAATATCAAAATTTAAAATTAAAACCACATAAAATTTTTAATATTTTAAAGACTGTTTTTCATACAAAAAAATCTTTTTTACTATCTTCAAAATACTGATACTTTAACTAAACGGCGAAGGTTTTTTTGCTTACAATTTTTATGCATCATCTGCAGAATTTAATCAGAAAGGGCGGGGTAAGAAACTAGGGCGCGTAAACCGTTTGGGAGCATTTAGCGGCCGATTATATAAAAATAGCCCCCCCCAAGCGAGGTCTCCAATTGACCTTTTTAAGGCTCGAATGTCTGTTTTTTTTTTCTTCTGTTACTGTTCGGTACAGGTCGCCCCGTTTCTCTGACGACCGAAAATTTTGAAAACAAAGAACATAACCCCCTAGCGGGGTTTCCGTATAGTTTTTTAAAAAAAAAATTAATCGTTGGTTTTAAAAAAAAAAAAAATTAAAAAAAAAAAAAAAAAATGTTCCGACCCTTTATGAAAATTTTTCATGGTCAATAAGTTTCCCCCATTTTCTCCCATTTCCAAAATTTTTAGCTAAATCGGTCAAGACCCAATGTGTAGATAGAAATAACAAAAGGAACGTTCCCTGGGGAACCCAAAAAATCGCACGAGAATACTGATCACTAGCCCCTGCCCCCCTTTAATGTAATCAGAATAAATATTTAGGAAGCAGTGTATTATTTGTTTTTTCCAAAGAGTTAAAAAAAGTTTTTCCAAAAAAAATGAGTCAAGGCCCTAAATGGCGGTGGATTTTTTCCATTCTCTCCATTTTACAAAATTTCAGCTAAATCGGTAAGACCTTTAAAAACTTTTTGGGATGTTTAAAATTAGGGAAAGTGTCTCGGGTCGGTTTCACTTTCCCGGGGCTCGCCAAAAACGCGATGGGGTTAAGGGGTTTTCTAGTTATATTATATTGAGAGTTTTAAAAATTTGAATACAAAATCAGGAGAAAATATAAGGGAATTTAAAAAGGAAGTCTGATTCCCAAAGTTTGTACGTTTTTTTAAATCGTTTATTGGGGGCTTTTAACTGAAGGGAAAAAAGCCCCACTATCCGGGAGGCTAAAAGTTTTTTACATCGCAAGTTTAGAACTAGCCTCCCGTTTTGGGGAAAATTTTTACGCCCTAGATAAGAGATAAAAGTTTGGAAAGGACTTTCCCAAATATTCGAAATTTAAAGATTTTACAGAAATTTCTTGGGGGAATTTTTTTTACCCCTGTCTTTGGGAAAATAATCCCAAACCCATTTTAGCCTTAAAATCCAATTTTTCGGGACAATTTCCCCCGGCCGGCTTGGGGTCGCCCGTATTGCCCCCATTGAAAAGAATTTAAAGTTGCGAAAAAAAATTTGGGCGCTTTTAAAACCGGGTTTGGGCATATTGCGCCGCCTTTACATGATATAAGTGGGGCGAAACCCCAAGCGAGCGTCTCCACTTGAAATCTTATGGCCCAAAGTTTTTTTTTTTTTTTTTTTTTTTTTTTTTTTGTTATGCTTCGATACGGTCGCCCCCGTTTTTGATCGACCTGAAAAATTTTGGGACAATGTACAAAACCCCCTAGGCGGGTTGCCCGTATAGGTTTTGTGGCAAAATCGTTCAAAAAGTTAAAAATTTCATTAAAAATTTAAACGAAAGTTTTTTTTTTAAATTAACGGCCCCCCCAAAATCTGAGGTGGCCCAAAACATTTAGAAGTCCCCCCCGATCAAGAATATGTTATTTTTTTTTGATCCGATAAGTAGTGTAGATGAAAATTACATTATAAAAAAAAGTCCCGTTACCATGGCAACCCGGGAAAGTCGCCCCAAACTTTTTTTGGGTCAAAGATAGCGGTCAAAAGGAGGCTTGGATCGAGTTGAAATTTTAAACCCTCCCCAAGTTTCGTTTTTGATTGGGAAAGCCCTTTGTTTTGTGGCAAAATTTATTCAAAAAAATTATAAAAATTACAATTAAGGGAAACTAAAGGGGTTTTTTTTTTAAATAAAAGGCGACAAAATCTGGGGTAGCCAAATCATTTAGAAGTTCCCTCCCGGGCACGAAATGTTAAATTTTTTTTTGATCCGATAAGTAGTGTAGATTTGAAATTTCATTTTTAACAAAAAAATAACGTTTTTCCTTTGGGAACGAAAAAGTCGAAAAAAGAATTTTGGTCACTAGTATGCCACCTAGAAAAAAATTAAAAGTAAAAAATTTTTTCCCCAAAAAATGTGTCAAGGTCCCCTAGATGGCGGTTTGGGGTTTTTTTCCCTTTTTCTCCCATTTACAAAATTTTTAGCTAATCGGTCAAGAAACCCCAGAACTTATTTGGGATGGAAAATTATGGGGAAAGCGTACTGGGTCGTGTTTTCACGTACCCGGGGCTCGCTTTAAAATACGCGTCCCAAATGAGCGGTTTTTTTTGTAAAGTTAATAGTTTGTTTTTGTTGCGGGGTTTTTGTTTAAACTAAAGTTTTTTAAATGGTAAATGTAAATAAATAGTAAAATGAACGAGATAATAAAAGTGGTTTTAAGTTTACTTGGATTTTGTGTGTTTCAACCGAAAGGGGCCCTGATTTTCGTCACTGAGCCCAGGGGGTATGGGGAAAGGGAAAATTTCCCTGCCCGGGCCCGAAAACCCGCCATCGCCCGGGGGACTGCTTCCGTCGTTGTTTTTAAAGTCTTTTTATCCTCGTTGTGTTATTGAAACGCGTCGAGGGGGTCGATTAAGGGTTGGGGAGGTGTCCCCGACAGGGTTTTCCAGAGCTTGCCTCTAGTTTCGAGGGATTTTTAAAATCCCCTCGTTTCAGATAAAGTTTGAGAGGTGGACTTTTTCTCTTTAACCCCCTTATACGATTAGCAGAGCCATTCCCTGGGCCAATTCTACCCACGATAATTTTTTTTTGTTTATTTGGATTAAAGACGCGTCAACCGTTAGGTCATAATGCACCACTCTAGCCTAGGGGATATGGGGGGAAGGGCCCATGCTGGTCAGAACCAGCCACGGGGGGAGAAAATGGGGTTCTTACGTCGCTGTCGTCGTCGTCTTTGTCAACGTCATCGGTAGTTGTGTCTATTATTGTCATCGTCGTCAGAGATGTCGTCAAAAGGGAAGGGGAAGGGTTCTCGGACGACGATTGCCAGAACTCAACTCTAGTTTCGGGGATTATACGCGATCCCCTACATACCTGCTGATGTTAACGAAATGGACTACTCTTTCGTAGCCTTTAATGATTACCTGAGGCATGCTCTGGGACAATTCTTCCCTGGACCCAGATGGGGGCTGTTAACGTAAATTGTTTAGTAACATTTTTTAGTTTAATTTGATTTAGTCCGCGTAAAACGTAAGGTCATAAAGCGCGCCTCTATCCTAGGGCATTTGGGGAGAAAAAGCCCATACTGGTCAAAACCAGCCATCGGTAGGGGGAGTAAACGGGATAGTTTTCACGTCGTAGTCGTCATTTTTTTGTCATAGTACGTATTGTCATTGTCGTCGTCGTCGGGAAGGTCGTCAAGGGAATGGGAATGGTTCCCGACGACGACGACTAGCAAAGCTCGCCTTGATATTCGGGGTGCATGATATACTCCCCTACAAACTAGCTGCGATCATTGCGAGATGGACTCTTTCATTTTCCTTACCTTTTACGGTTATCAGATCCATGCGAACCAGTTTTCGTTAAATTTTGCTTTTTTTAAGTAAGAAGAAAAATATATCATAAGATATGTTATAATGCACCGTTCTATAGACTAAGGCATGGTGGAAGGACACAACTTTGCTAGTCAGAACGAGCCACGGACTAACCTTGCCATACCTTGAGCAGAAAGCTAAAGAAAAACACACAAGAGAAACCAAGGCGCTGCAACCGGGAAGGTCATATTGCATCGCCTTACCTATATTGAACCAATAAAGATTTTTTGTTAATGGTCATATAATCTTATCTAAGATTGAATTTTCGTTTAGAGTTTAAAGATTTAGTTTATTTGAATTAAGGGCGCTACTCTAGGCAAGGGGTATGGGAGGAAAGTTTAAGAGGTTTGAAAAAATCGGGTTCGTCATAGTTTTGCCATCGTTAACGTTATTATCGTCGTCGTGTTCAAGGGGACGACGACGACGTGAGAAACTAGGGCGCTTCAACCGGTTAGGTCATATTGCGCCGCCTGTAAATGAAAGTAAATGAGAAGAGATAATGCAGGTATGGTTGACGATTAGATTGTTTTCTAAGTGTATAAATAACATAATAAATTGATGATGATGATGAAAGTAATAGCAAAATAAAAATTATGTGTGTGAATGAAAAGAAAGAAAAGAAAGAAATGTGTAAGATGTGAATTAAATTCTGTTAAATAGATTACTATGGATGAGTTTTTTTTTTGTTTATTTGGGTTAAGGACGCGTCAACCGTTAGGTCATAATGCACCACTCTAGCCTAAGGGGGGTGGGGAGGAGGAGTCCATGCTGGTCAGAACCAGCCAAGGGTAAGGGGAGGAAGGTGGGTTTCTCACGTCGCAGTCGTCATCGTCTTTGTCATTGTATGTTGTGTCATTGTCATCGTCGCCGGGGGGTCGTCAAGGGAAGGGGGCAAGGTCCCCGACGACGATTGCCAGAGCTCGCCTCTAGTTTGGGGAGTAAGATACTATGCTTTTACTAGCTGATGTTTGCGAGGTGGACTTTTTCTCTTGAATCGCCTTTTACGATTAGCAGAGCCATGCTCTGGGCCAATTCTACCTCGGGCCCAGACGGGGTTACTATGGATGAGAAATTTAGAAAGTTTGTCGCCGTTATCATATGATAGAAGTTCTTCATATGATTGGGAAAGTTCAAATTGCGTGTGCAAGGCATCATATTTGGTACATTCTGCTAGCATATGATGTACGGTTTATGGTTCATTACATATGTCACATATGGGAATAACCTTTGCTCTGGTTAAGAGATATCCGTGAGTTGGACGTGTGTGGCCTATACGAATTCTAGACAATACCACCTCTTCTCTACGTGAGAGTCGAGACGAAGGTGGACGAATTTGTTAGTCAATGTGGGCATCGCACTACGCAATTTGTTATTTTTCAACACATCCCAAGATGCTTGTCGAAAATCCAACAATCTTTGCTTGAATCCATTCTTGACATCTGGAACGGGAACTATATAGATTGAAATCAACGTCGCGACGCTGGGAAGCTTCCTTAGCAGCCCGATCAGCGTGTTCATCTAGAAAGTGAAGGAATGTGACCTGAGAACAAGCGCGCATTAACCTGGTGGGTCATTTTGCAATCACTGTGATAGTTGAAGTTAATACATTTAATGCAATGGTTGTTGACTATTTTGCAAAGTTATGAAATTATACATATTTTCAAAATAATGAAAATTATAATTAGAGTAGAATTAAATTCTGAAGTAAATAATGTTTATTTGTAAATTCTTCATTTATTTAAAAAAAAACATTAGAATGTGTTAATTAAAGAAAAATTGTATAAGGGTGCGTCAAACGTTAAGTCAAAATCCGTCACTCTAAACTAGTAGATATGGGGCGAAAGATCCCATGCTGGTCAGAACCAGCTACGGCCCGGGGGAGGTAAGTCTCAGGGGTTCTCACGTCGTGGTCGTCATCGACGCGGTGAGGTCGTTAAGGAAAGGGGGACAAGTTTCCGACGCAGACCGTCATTTGCTTCTAGTTTCGAGGAGAACTCATATTCGTCTGCTAAGAGTATTCACATTTTGTTTCTTGAAAAGAAAACCGACTAGATTTGTCACTCTTTTGAAAATATCATCTTTCTCTGGTTTACCAAGGAAAAGTCTCCGGGTTCCCTAGTGATTGACATGTCTATTATAGAAAATGTGTCGCAAAACGCGTAGCTTAACCACTTTTAGTTACTACGCTAACGCTTCTTTGGTTTGTAAAATAGGCTTACTTAAAGAAACTACAGCCGGGCCTCACTGACGACTGTCAGCCAAGACGGAATTTATACTAACATCACTTCTTATTGTATTAAGTTAGGGTTGCCAGATTAGTGAAACTCAAATACGGGACAGTACTTTGCGTAGTGATACTGGGGTCTGGGGCGAAGCCCCAGCCGCCGGAGGCGGAAAATTTTTGGGGTTTCGTTTTTTGGGGAAGGGCCTAAAACGCATTTGAGAGTAATTCAGTGAAAATTTTAAAGCAATACAGTGATTTAAATAGGGAGATAATCAGATAAGGAATGTACAGAAAAGTAAGTAGCTACATAGAACCAAAATTATTATCACTTTACTGATAGGCACATTCATTGATGATCAGATCATTGATATTTATTGCTTCGTTACTATTGCAACGTTACCATCTTCATCGTCACTCATGTTAAATGTTGTTTATCACTGCCTCACTCACTGAGTTCGAATGCGTTTGTCACACGCACGCCGCGCCCGAGGTTAAGAATATCACGTTATGGCTAGAGACACTCGCTACAATGACTCACCGCGCTAATGATGCACTCGGAATAACACCCACAACCTAACTGCATGCAGCAGCGGCAGACGGATCAGGCACCAAGGCCGGCCGAGGGGAAGGGATTGATAACTATACACCCGCGCGTATTGTTAAAAAGCGCACAGGGCCTACTTTATTCTAAATACGTGATATACTGATCAATGGGTTAGAGCATACGGGACGCGGGAAACACCCATCAAATACGGGATTTCCCGGGTAATACGGGACACCTGGCAACCCTATTTTTTAAGTGTATATTAGGTTTATGTTTTTGCTGAGTCGGCGGACGAATTATACCAGCTAATGTTTGTGAGAAGTTCTTTATACGAATCTGAGTGGTACCCAATAAGGACTTGAAAATTAATTGCGTACGGGTTATTAAATTGAATGTGTTTGATTGATTTTATATTTGATATAAAAATTCTTCTAAGATTGAAGTTTTGATTTGTATTGGAAACCATGAAGTCATAATGCGCCACTCTAGCCTAGTAGGATAAAGGGAAGAAAGTCCCATGCTGGTCAGAACCAGCCATGTGTAGGGAGAAGAAAAAGAAGGTTCTCACGTCGTGGTCGTCATCGTCTTTGTCATCGTTTGTGATATCTGGTAGTTGTCGTCGGAGAGGTCGTTGTCTCCGGCGATGACTATCAGAGCTCGTTCCTAGTTTTGAATAGTTGTTTACTCCCCTTCCGAGCTATGTCTCTTTCCACGCCTTTATTAACAATTAGTAGAGCCTTGCTCTTGGCCTACTCTACCCCGGGCCCAGACGGGGACACCGCGACCATGTTTGTTAATTTAAGAACAAAAGCTCCCTGTACAGCATATTGTTTGAGTTGGCAATATTATTATCGTCTTTAGACGCAAACCGTACACCGTCATCCTCATATGTACACACTACTCTCTGATAAGTGAAGAAAGTCTCTTGCTACGAGTGTGTTCACAATCCTGCTGCAGCAGAAGACCGATCCACATCCAAATTGAATAACACCCCCTATTAAATTTAGGATTTACCAAACCCAGATTTAAATCACGATACGTGTGAAATTGGCTCCAATTTGTTGACCGACTTGCGCGGTGTTCCCATGGCAACGGCAGGGAGAGTGTGGTGTAGAAAAATAACGACGTTAGAAACTAGGGCGCTTCAACCGGTTGGGTCATTTCGCCACATGTCCATATTAAAAGCTTTGAATCTCTGTCCTGCACTGCGTTCTGTGGTGTACAGTGTAAAAGCATTGAATGTTATTTTGTCTCAAAGTAGAATACACTACCGAGTTATTTTATTTAGTACATCCTGCACGTTAAACTGTTTGTTACCTTACACCTGCACCGCAAGCAAGTGTAGGACAAAAACGAAGCCATTGTTCTATTAATAAAATTAGTTATTTGTGAGTTTCATGATTATATTTTGTTCTATGTTTATATGAATAAATTTTAGTTATGGTTTTAAGTCTAGTTCAGTTGATTTGGATTAAGTGTGCGACAATCGTTTTGTCATGATGGGCAACTCTAGCCTAGAGGGTATGGGGAGGACGAGGAGAGTCCCAAGGTGGTCAGAACTAGACACGGGTAGGGGGAGAAAAGGCGGGGTTCTCACGCCGCGAGCGCCAAAGAGTTTTCAATGTGTGTGTGGTCATTTTCGTCGTCGGACGAGATGTCGTCAGGGGAATAGGGCGGTGTCCCCTACTACGACTGGCATAGCTCGCCTATAGTTTCAGGGAGTAATATACTTATGTTTGAGAGGTAGGAAGGAATAATCATCACATTTCAAAATATTCTTCTTCTAATGTATAAAATTATGAGTTTTCACACTTTCGGCAGTCATGGGGCCCAAAGTTGACGTCACATTTTTAAATTAGGGTGGAACAATTAAATCACTTCTTACTGTTATAGTCCAAGGAAACACTCCTGATAACACCTTGCTAACGCTGACTGTATCGACAATCAAACAATGGCTTGGACAGCCTCGGGTCCAACGTTACCATAGTATTTTTGAGTATGGTATTTATTTAAAAGAAAGGGGGGAGAGGCGCTTTACACACGAACTCACGACGACGTGTGAGACTAGGGCGCTTAGACCAGTTAGGTCATATTACACCGCCTGAGACAATGAATGTTAATTTACTGACTTTTTGGTGTGTTTGATGATTATATTGTTTTCTTAGCTTATAACAGAAAAGAAAATTTGGTTGATGATAGTAATAGCAAAAGAAAAATGATGTTTTGTATGAAAAATGGAAATGTGTTTGGCGTGATTTAAATTATGTTAGATTAATTAATTTAAAAAAGAAATTATAAAATTTAAATTATAAAATTTGATGATGATATTACATGATTGAAGATCTTCAATGTTTGGCAGAGATCAAATTCCGTGGGCAAGGCATCATATTTGGTACATTCTGTTAACATTTTATGATGTACGTCAATGATATGATAACGTGAGGCACAAGGGCGC
Organism: Sweltsa coloradensis; assembly: GCA_024449915.1. Taxonomy (NCBI): domain Eukaryota; kingdom Metazoa; phylum Arthropoda; class Insecta; order Plecoptera; family Chloroperlidae; genus Sweltsa; species Sweltsa coloradensis. The sequence goes on from JAMZAV010002050.1 coordinate 53,839, forward strand.
TTCAACCGCTTAGGTTATACTGTGCCGCCTGTGACATTGAAAGTTTGTCTATTCAAATAATAGCGGAAAGATATTGTCTGGACCGGCACCTCCACCAAAACTGAATGATAATCCTGTACAACGACGACGTGAGACATAAGGGCGCTTCAACTTGTAAGGTTATATTGCGCCAATTGTGATAATGATATTTTTTTTATTAAGAGTCGAAAGAAATTATCTGTACCGGCACTTCCACCAAAACTATATGACGACGACGTGAGAAACTAGGTTTCTTCAACCGGTTAGTGCACCGCCTATGATAATGAAAGTTGATAAGATGAGTTAATGGTGTGTTTGATGAGTTGATTGTTTTCTTACTGTAGAAATAAAAAAATAAATTGATGATGATGAAAGTAATAGCAAAATAAAAGATATGTATGTTAATGAAAAGAAAGAAAAGAAAGAAATGTTTATTATGCGAATTATATTTTGTTGAATTGATTACTATGGATGAGAAAGAAATTTTAGAAAGCATTGCAAGCATGCATTGGGAGAGATCAAATTGCGTGCGCAAGGCATCATATTTGGCACATTCTGCTAGCATATGATGCACGGTTAAAGGTACATCACATGTGTCACATATGGGAATAACCTTTTCTCTTGTTAAGAGATATCCGTGTGTTAGGCGTGTGTGGCCTATTCTAATTCTAGACAATACCACCTCTTCTCTACGTGAGTGTCGAGACGTAGGTGGACGACTTTTATAAGTCAAAGTGGGCATCAAACTACGCAATTTGTTATTTTGAAACACATATCAAGATGCTTGTCGCAAATCCAACATTCTTTGCTTGAATCCACTCTTGACATCTGGAACGGGAACTAGATTGAAATCAACGTCGCGACGCTGGGAAGCTTCCTTAGCAGCCCGATCAGCGTGTTCATTGCCCTCTATGCCCACGTGTCCAGGTATCCAGCAAAGCTCTTTGATTGAACCCCTAGAGAGGCCTATGTATGTGAGAGATTGTTTTGTTAACAATTAAGCAGCCTACAGTTAATAGCAACTCGGATCATTGGCTCACGATCACACCTTGAATCACGGAGGTCGAGCCCAATCAGTCATCATCAATCAGTCATCATCAATCATCATCAATCAGTCATCATCAACCATCATCAATCATCCCCTACAGACGCAGGAGAAAAGAAATTGATTAGGCAGGTCGTCGGATCGCTACCAGCGACCGAAAGTATTCCGGACAAGCGACTACGACGGCGCTCGAGAAGCTAGGGCGCTTCAACCGGTTAGGTCATATTGCGCCACCTGTGATGTTGTAAGTTAATGAAATGAGTTTATGGTGTGTTTGATGATTATATTGTTTGCTTAGTTTATAAAACATAACAAAATGATGGTGATGGTGGTAAGCAAAAGAAAAGTGATTGATTTGCATGGATGGAGAAAAATAAATAATGAAAACGTGTTTGATGTGATTGTGTTTAATTTATTACTCTGAATGAGAAATTTAGAAAGTTTATCGCCGACTCGCCGTTATCGTATATATATTTTTGGTTAGATTGTATTGAGGACACGTCAACCGTTAGGTCATAATGCAACACTCTAACCTGAGGGGGGGGGGGAGGGGCCCATGCTGGTCAGAACCAGCCACGGGCAAGGGGAGGAAAGGGGGTTCCCACGTCGCGGTCGCATTGCCTTTGTCATCATTCGAGGTGTCATTGTCGTCATCGTCGTCGAGGGGTCGTCAAGGGGAGGGGGCAAGGTCCCCGACGACGATTGACAGAGCTCGCCTCTAGATTCGGGGAGTAATGTAGGCCTACTTCCCTACTAACTAGCTGATGTTTGCGAGGTGGACTTTTTCTCTTGAATCGACTTTTACGATTAGCAGAGCCATGCTCTGGGCAAACTCTACCCCGGGCCCAGACGAGGGCCTGAAGGAAAGTCTCAAGCTTGTTAGATCCATGACATGGGGTGGGGGGGGGAGAGGACGGATGGTTCTCATACTGCGGGCGCCATCTTGTTTCATTGTTCGTGTTGGCATTGTCATCGTCGTCAGAGATATCGTCAGGTGAAGGGGGAGGTGTCCACATCGACGATTGCCGGAGCTCGCCTTTAGTTTCGGGGGTGAAAACTACCTTTCTTACTAGTTGATCTTTGCGATATGGAAGTTTTTTCTTGAATCTTATGTTACGATTAGCAGAGCCATGCTCTTTCTTTGGATAGCCTGTTGTTTCTGTCCTTAATTTTAGGTTGGTTTAACATATTATGAAGTCATATTTTTTTCTTTTTTACCCTCTTTATTTTGTAAGCCAAAAAACATCTAACCCCATGAAGTACCACGTGAGAAACTAGGGCGTTTCAACTTGGTTGTGTGTTGTGCCGCCTGTGATATTGAAAGTTAATGAATTGAATTAGTTGAGTGCAGGTTTTAATTTTGTTTACTTTTATTAAGGGCGCGTCAACCGTAATGTCATAATGCGCCACTTAAGCCTAGGGGATATGGGGAGGAGGGGCCCATGCTGGTCAGAACCAGCCACGGGTAGGGTCGAAACGGGGGGTTCTCACGTCGTGGTCGTCATCGTCTTTGATATCGGTCTGGTTGTCATTTAGTCGTCGTCGTCGGGGAGGTCGTCAAGGGAAAGGGGAGGTGTCCCCGACGACGATTGCCCCAACTAGTCTCTAAAGTTTATGAAGTTAATGAGGTTTAAGGGCGCGTCAACCGTTAGGTCATATTGTGCCTCTTGCGATATCGTAGTTCATTACTTAGCTAATAACTAGAAATAAATACATATTTTTCAAAGGGGTGGAACGTAAAGGGTGACGCGGGGGTACGCGGGGTGGACAGGCCTGTGCTGGTCAGAAACAACCACAATAAAGACTGGAGCGCATGGTGGTAGGTAGCCGGTGTCAAGGGGTTGAGGCGGGGGGGCCGTTGGTCTTTGACGAAATCAGGCCGGTTAAAATTTCTGAAAATTTTAATTAACTCGACGTAAGAAACTAGGGCGCTTCAACCAGTTAGGTCATATTGCGCCGCCTGTGATGTTGTAAGTTAATGAATTGAATAAGTGGCTTTGCTGATTTTATAGAGTTAAATTTTATGGCTGAAAATAAGATGATTAGGCTAAGATGATGGCGATAACAATTATAAAACTAGGTCGCTTCGTGAACGCTTTTTTCAGTCGCGTTGATGGATGAGCCTTTGTGGTTGACTTTTTCTGTCCAATGATTTCTAAGTTTTTTGAATGCGTGGGTTCTCATTACTATTATAAGTTTCATTACAAAATTGGTTTTTGTTAATTAAGGTTAATTTTTATAGAGAAGCATTAACTGCTATTCTATGGTTTTATTAAATAAATAAATATAATATACCAATTTACAATAGTATGTAAAATATCTCGAGGCCCAAAGACTTGCTCTTGGTACGCATTGTAAGTGATAAGTGTCAAGTTTAAGGTTCAACGTTGTCTCTGCGCATCGTTTTGAATGAATTCAACGCATGCTAACTGAATATTAATAATTTATTCTTCCCACTTTGTCACAGAAGACCAAGCCAACCCTGCAGGCGCCGTCTCCATCGACGAGCGAACAATGACCAACTAGAGACCGGCATTTTTAAGTAGGAAACACCGATCAATCAAGCTGGACACGATTCCACCCGCGGATAGCACTAGAATCAACAAGGCTGATACAGAACAACATGAGTGTTTTATGTTCCTCGTTGCTAGGACGGCTCCACAGTCACCGTTCTGCAGAGTCTTCTTACTATAGCAGGAATCGAGCCGTGGTCCTGCTGGTGTGGAAGCAGCACACCATGCACAAATACGGTACCTGAAACCAAACTTGCGTGAGATACTAGGGCGCTTTCAACCAGTTGCGCCGCCTGTGATATTGTAAGTTAATAAAATGAGTATACGGTGTGTTTAATGATACTATTGTTTTTAATGTTTAAAAAAGATAAGGTAGGTAAATTCAAGACTTTTACGATCATACAGCCTCCAAAACACAATAGTTAACTGTTGCCATTGTCAAAACAGGATTCCATTATTATGAAACGCATTGTGAAAGTCTATAGTTAACAATAATACAAGAGGCCCTACATTTTTATAATTAACTTGTTTTTTTGTTTGTATGGATTTAAGACTAATGTATCCTAAGGGAGGGGTAAAGAGAGGAAAGTCACATGCTGGTCAGAACCATCACTGTTAGGGGAGGAAAAGGGTCATTCTCACGTCGCGGGTCGTCATCATCTTTGTCAGCGTTCGTTGTGTCATTGTCGTCGTCGTGGAGGAGGTCGTAAAAGAGAGAGGGAGGAGTCCCCGATCACGATTGCCAGAGCTCGCCTCTAGTTTCGGGACCTAATATTCTTACATTAGATGGACTTTTTCAATTGAATCGCCTTTAACGATAAGCAGAGCCATGCTCTAGGTCAATTCTACCCCGGGTTCAGACGGGGTAAGAAAAGTCCCATGCCGGTCAGAACTAGCCACGGGTAGGGGAGGAAAGAGGAAATCTCACGTCGTGGTCGTCATAAATAAAAATAAATTCGTGTTTAGAGTCAATCCACTCAGTCACATGACTGATTTTTTGTGGGGGACAATAAAGTTAAAGCAGATCAAGCCAACCATGTAGGCGGCGACACCATCGACGAGCGAACAATGCCCAACTAGAGACCGGCATATTACACTAGGAACCCCAAACAATCAAGCTGGACGCGAATGCATTCGCCCGTTGCGTCAGAATCAACAAGGCTTATTCGAAACACCCTTATAATGTATTATGTACCTCGTTGCTAGGATGGCTCCAAAGTCACCATTTACAAACTTCTAAGCCAAGAACTGATGGGCTTCAGTCCACAACAGAAGTAAAAAACTTTTGTTTCGAGCAGGAATCGAACGCTGGACCTTCATCATTGGAAACATAGCCTCTAACCACAAGGCCAATGAGCCAACGACAAGTCATCGTCTTTGTAATCGTTCGTGATGTAGTAGTTAACGACGGCCGCCAGAGCTCGCCTCTAATTTCAGGGAGTAGGCATTATTATATAATTTATTTCTTTCTTTCTTTCTTCCTTTTTTTTCTTTTAAAAAATTCAGTGTCGGGACAAACTAAGTTGGTGTATTTCTAGGACTGTGCGGGTGGAGGTTGTGACAGTCGGGCCGGGTTCGGGTACTACACAGCTTCGGGTTCTCGGGTCGGGTCAGCTCGGGTAGGTAAAACACGGACGTTATGACACTGTGTGTTTAAGTGGATAATGCATTTTAAAACATGTTCATTAAACGAGTGAGCGCAGCGAACGGAGTGATCTCCATTCAACTCCATCGGCGCTTATTGTTTATCTGCGTGCGCGCGTGTGTGTGTACGTTGAAAATCAGCCGAATCGCTGAACAGATTGCGCTGAAATTTTAAACAGACATCCGGTACGAGTTTATTGAGAACTGCTAATAAAATCAGCAAGATCCATTGCGATTTAAACCTACAAGAAGTAATAAATTGAAAAATAGGCTTCCAATGTTTAGAAATTATTTTAACGACAATGTTTTAGATTTTGAAAATATATTTTTGTTTGTTATTCGCCTGGCCGTGAAATGCCGTGCCCATGAAGGTCTGTCGAATGTTGGACGTCAAGGTACCCCAAATTCCGCTCGTAGATTGAGTAAACCTTGCAATATTTTCACGTATTTCGTACTGGCTATGTTTACCATAGTAGGCCCTATTACCACAGATGATGGACTACACTGCGTTATATGCATTTCAAAACATGTTTAATAATTTTTGAAATACAATCTAGGAATCACAAAATCTTTCCCGACCAGGGGATTGAACCCACGTCTCCCTCATTTCGGCTATAAGGGCGCTTTAGCCAACTAGACTTGGGAAACGCCAAAGTCGTTGTAAGACGAGTGAGCGAGTCATGTGGTGAGTACCCGGGAACATTTGAATTTAAGTTTGATAATTATATTCGTATAAATAATAGTTTTTAAAAGTTGAGTTGGTATACGGGCGCGTCAACTGTAAGGCCATAATGCGCCTCTCTAGCCTATGATAGACTAGGGAGGCCTAAGGTAGGGGGAAGAAAAGTAATGTAACCGGGTACTCAACACATGGCTCACTCACTCGTCTAACAACGACTTTGGCGTTTCCCTAGTAGTGACATCATAGAGACTAACAGCCCAGACACTGCTCGAGGTAGCGTACGAAGGTGCACTTTACCCTCCCCCCCCGACAATCATATCTAAAAAAACTAGCTAGTGTCAACCGACTTTTTTGGTTATTTATTTATTTAACGTCTATCCGATTCAGTTAAATAACTGATTTACACAGGAGGACAACGAAATAAATCTTACAACATACATCCAGTCAACAACGAATACGAGGACGTGAGAAATTAGGGCGCTTCAACCTCTTACGTCATTTTGCGCCACCAGTGATATTGTTAATTATTGATTTGAGTTTCTTGGGTATTTATTTATTGTTTATTCTTGTTTGTTAAATTAACAACAAGAAACGGCATCGACGCTCGCCAATATCTTGCTAGAACACTCATAAAATCTGTGGAAATCTCGTGCCGCGAAGAGCCTTAAATGATCAATGATTTAATGATCATAAAGTTGTAATAATTGATAAAATAAAATAATTATAGAGATGAAAGTGATTACAACCGACAAACTATTTATGTGGAATGAATAATGGAGTATATATGTGATGTGAATTTAATTGGTTGAACAAATTACTTCGGATAAGAAATTTTGTGTGTTTGTAGCGGCGAGTTCATAGTATGGTTGGGATTTTTTTTATTTATTTGGATTAAGGGCGCGTCGACTGTTATTTCAATATGCGCCACTCTAGCCTATTGGATGTGGGGACTGGGGAGGGAAGACTTATGCTGGTCAGAACCAGTTACGGGTAGGGTAGGAGGTGGGGGGGGGGGTCTCACGTCGTGATCTTAATCGTCTTCGGCATTGTTCTTTGGTCATAGTATATCTCCTATGCGCATATTTTATTAGTCCGTCCGTCTGTGTTGGCGCCAAGACTCCCAATGAAAACCGAACATGACCTCAGAATGACTCGCGGTTCTTTGTTTACGATTTCAACAACAAACCTTTAACTGAAATGTTCGACGACGACGACGTGAGAAACTAGGGCGCTTCAACCGTCTTGGTCATTTTGCGCTTCCCGTGATACTAAAAGTTAAAAAATTAGTTATTGTGTATTTTTGATTATATTGTTTTCGAATATAAAATAAATAAAAATAATGGTGGTGATGACAGTATATCAAAAAGAATTTTTTTTTTTTTTTTTAAATGAAATGTGAATTTCATTTTGTGAAATAAATTACTTTGAATGAGAATTTTAGAAAATTTGTCTCCGTTATCATATGATAGAAGCTCTGCATAATATGATTGGAAAAAATCAAATTGCGTGCGAAAAGCATCATATTTGGTACATTCTGCAAGCATATGATGCACGGTTATATTTTTTAAGGTAAGTTAATTTGGACTAAAGGACGCGTCAACAATAATTAGGTCATAATGCGCCTCTCTAACCTAGGCGATATGGGGAGAAGGGGCCCATGCTGGTCAGATCCAGCCACGGATAGGGGGTGGTAAGGGGGGGGGTCTCACGTCGCGGTCGTCATCGTCTTTGTCATCGTTCGTTGTTTCATAGTCATTGTCGTCGGGAAGGTTGTCAAGGGAAGGGAGAGGTGTCCCCGACGAAGATTGCCAGAGCTCGCCTCTACCTTCGGGGAGTAATATGCTTCTCTCTAATAGCTGAAGACGCTATGTTGTAGAGATTTAGTTTAGTTTATTTGAAATAAGGGCGCGTTAACGGTAAGGTCTTAATGCGGTTTTCTAGCCTAGGGGATGTGGGGAGAAAAGTCCCATGCTGGTCAGAACCAGCCACAGGTAGGGGGAGGAAAGATGGGTATGTGTTCTCACGTCGCGGTCTTGATCGTCTTTATTATCGTTCGTTGTTTTATGTCGTCGTCCGGTTTGTAAAAAGGAAAGGAAAATGTGCGACGACGACGTGAGAAACTAGGGCGCTTCAACCGGTTGGGTAATATTGCGTCGCCTGTGATATTGAAACTTGATGAGATGAGTTCATGTTGTGTTTGAAGATAAGATTGTTTTCTAAGTGTAAATATAAGAGAATCAAATGATGATAGTAATATCAATATAAAAGTTTTTTATGTGAATAGAAATAAAGAAATCAAAGAAATGTGAGTCCCATGATGGTCAAAACTAGCCACAGGTAGGGAAACTAAATGTAGGATCTTACTTCGTGGTCATCATCTTTGTAATCGTTTGTGTTATATTGGCCATAGTCGACGCCGAGGAACGCCAGAGCTCGCCTCTACTTTCAGAGTGTAAAATATAAATTCTTCCCCGGGCCAAACGGTTGTGGGGGGAGAGGTCTAGGGGGGGGAGTGGACGCAACCAGCCATGGGCAATAGTTGGGAAGGGGGGGGGGGTGAGTCTCGCCTCGGGGGGTTCCTCACGTCTCCGGCCTGAGCTCGCCTCTCAATGCGGCTGTACGTAACTAGGTGATACTTGTGTTATCTTGTACATGATCGGCAGAGGAATACCCTGGGCCTAATTCTTCTTCCGGCCCAGACTCTCTTCTTGGGGTTAAATCCCCGCACTCTGCAGCTTATAGAACACACGTATTACGACGTAGGTTTTCTAATTCAGACGCTTCAACGACTCACGGCTACACCCCGGACAACTTCCTGCATGGGCCAAGACGTGTTGACAGATCTCCTGATTCGTCCAGAGTTCTGAAAGTACCTTCTGTGCTTATTATAAACTTTTCTATTATAAACTGTATGATTTGTTACTGCAGATCTGCGCCGTGCACTCATATAGATGTATTAACCACTCCGGTATATTTTAAATGAAAAGTTTAAACTCAAGTAATTCAAATGGTTGGAACGAATGTCACGCAATATGGCTTAAAATAAAGATTGGATTAAGAACGCGCCAACCGTAAAGTCATTTTTTTTTGTTTATTTGGATTAAGGACGCGTCAACCGTTAGGTCATAATGCACCACTCTAGCCTAGGGGTCAGAACCAGCCACGGGTAGGGGGAGGAAAGGAAGGTTCTCACGTCGCGGTCGTCAACATCTTTGCCATCGTCATCGTCATCGTTCGTTGTGTCATTTGTCATCGTCGTCGGGTTGCGTACTCGGTAGAGCTCGGTGTTTACATGTTGCCACTTCCATGAATTCATTGGTAGAGTCAACTTCTGAAGTGGCTGGTGTTGCTGTTATTCCCACGTTATCTGCGTCCGAAACTAGTGGGACTGCAGCAGATTCACTTGAGTCAACAGGCAAAGGTGGGATATGAATATCTATGGCTTCATCAGCTGGAAGAAGTCATGAAATATTTGTGCTGTCTACAGATTCATTAATTCTTTGAATGTAAGTATGCTCCGGAAAACGCCCTATAAGGTAGGAACTAGCAATGGGTTATTTTATATAACATAAGCGATGCCCAAGAAAACCGACGTTGGCGTGATTCAAGCGATAAAATAACTGAAACCGCGAGGTCTAGAGAATCATTGGTGTAGCGTTATCATACCCGTATCATGTGAAACCGTTGAGCAAGACCAGTTTCACTCATGCCTAACCCACGACGACCTGAGAAACCAGGGCGCTTCAACCGGTTAGGTCATATTGCGCCGCCTGTAATAATGAAAGTTGATGAGATGTTTTAATGGTGTGTTTGATGATTACATTGTTTTCTAAGTGTATATATCAGAATAGAAGTTAATGATGATGACGATAGTTGGATGAAGCGAAGACTTCAGTTTTACTGACCCCCAAAAAAATTAGCTCGGGTGTTTTTTTTTTCGCTCTCTACCGGGCAAACGGCATATATGATCTTGATGAAAATTTGACAGGACCTTCGAAATATCTAAACTTATAGCTGTATTGTTTTTGGGTACAATCAAAGAAATATTTCTCATAAATATCGTACTTTTACGATTTTTTTTCGATTTTTTGTGCGATATTTTCGTGCCATTTGGGCCAATTCTGACCAAACGGGTGGGGCTACAACGGTCATATTAGACATGGACATTAAGGTTATGGTGATAAGGTACATTTTGAAAGAAAAAGTTGAAAAAGTTATCCAGAATCTATAGAAATAAAGCTTTTAATAGAAGTTTTTTTATTTTTTGTGCGATATTTTCGTGCCATTTGGGACAATTCTGACCAAACGGGTGGGGCTACAACGGTCATATTAGCCATGGACATTAAGGTTATGGTGATAAGGTACCTTTTGAAATAAAAAGTTGAAAAAGTTTGCCAGAATCCATTGAAATAAAATAAAGCTTTTAATATTAGTTTTTACGGTAAATAATACAAACAAGTAACAATAGAAACTTGACAACAATCACCTACAATGCGTAGGCAGCAAAACAAAGCACTTGCAAAAGTAAAGATATCCCACGCAAACGAAAAACTTTTAAAAGCTCATCCATCAACGCGGCGGGACTTTAGCGTTTTCCTAGAAATAGCAATATAAAAGTTATTTATGTGAATGGAAATAAAGAAATGAAAGAAATGTGTATGATGTGAATTAAATTTTGTTAAATAGATACTTAATAAATAACTTTAGATGAGAAATTTAGAAATTAAGTCGCCTTTATCATAAGATAGAAGTTCTACATATGATTGGGAGGGGTAAAATTGCGTGCGCAAGGCATTATATTTGGCACATAAAGCACATTTGTATTTGTATTTAGCCTAAGGGTGGGGGGGAGAGGAGGGGTCCATGCTGGTCAGAACCAGCCACGGGTAAGGGGAAGAAGGGGAGTTTCTCACGTCGCGGTCGTCATCGTCTTTGTCATCGTTCGTTGTGTCATTGTCAAGGTCGCCGGAGTGTCGTCAAGGGAAGAAGACAAGGTCCCCGACGACGATTGCCAGATCTCGCCTCTAGTTTCGGGCAGTTAGATACTCCCCATAACCATAACCTTAATGTCCATGTGAAATATGAACGTTGTAGCCCCACCCGTTTGGTCAGAATCGGCGCAAATGTCACGAAAATATCGCGCTAAAAATCGATAAAATCGTAAAAGTACGATATTCATGAGAAATATTTCTTCGATCGTACCCAAAAACGTAGCAAGTGTAAGTTCAAAGATTTTGAAGGTCCCCTCAAATTTTCATCAAGATCGCATATGCCGTTTGCCCGGTAGAGAGCGAACAAACAGAAAAACAAACAAACAAACAAAAAAACACCCGAGCTAAATTTTTTGGGGGGTCAGTGAAATTGAAGTCTTTGCTTCACTCGCTTCGCTCGCTACGCTCATCCAATAAATGCGTTTGATATAAAATAAAATGTGTTAAATAAATTATTTGAATGACAAAGTTGGAAAGTTTGTCGCCGTTATTATATGAAAGAAATTCTTCATATGATTGGGGGCGATTAAATTGCGTGCGCCAGGCATCATGGTACAGTCTGCTAATATATGATGCACGGTTAGAGTCAGGGTTGGCAACGCGGGCATCGTACACGAGGCATCCGGAATACGAACCTTCACCCAGGCCTAGGACGACGTGAGAAACAAGGCCGCTAAACCCGGTACAACCTGGGTTCTCACGTCGCGGTCGTCATCGACTATGTCACCGTTAGTTGTGTCATTGTCAGCATCGTCAGGGAGGTCGTCAAGGGAAGGGGGAGGTGTACCCAATGACGATTGCCAGAGGTCGCCTCTAGTTTCGTGGAGTAATATACTCCCTTTCTATAGCTGATCTTTACGACGTGGTATTTCTATCTTGAATCGCCTTGTACGATTAGCAGAGCCATGCTCTAGGCCAATTCTACCCCGGGACAGACGGGGAAAAGCACTGCAGATTTTAATTTTTCAAAACAATGTGGCGTTATAATTCAAGATGGCCGCCAAATAAGATTTGAAACCCATCTCCTTTTAGTTTATCCAATAAAATTGATGCTGATGAGTAAAAAAATTTACATGTTCACTAATTCGATTACGATGATTTCTAAAATCTATTTATTTATTTTATTTATTATTTATTATTTGTTCCGTAACACATTCATTGTTTAAATATATCACGAGGATGGCAGAAAAGAGCAGAGCTCCAAACACACTTGGTGACTGCCAACCTTATAACAATAAATATAATAAAAGATAACAACATTATTACAATCATTAGTAAACCTATAAAATATAGAAAATAAGTAAATAAATATACACTTCAATGAATTACTATAAAAATGAATCAGTAAAAAGAAACTGCAGAATTAACTTTGTAATGCAAAAACATGTGTGCTTAGGGCAGATTTAAAAGAGTCTAATGAGCGAATCTCCCTTAACTCCAAAGGAAGAGCATTCCATTCATTACAAGTCCTGTAGTAGAAACCATTTTGGTAAGCTGGTTCTTGCAAAGGGGGCTTGAGAATTAACCCTTTTACCAAGTTCTGCTCCTCGATACAATTGAAATCTTGCGTATGGGCCCCCAGACAATATTTCCCTGTAATTCCCATAAAAATTTGCAGTTCTACTTTTTCCTGTAACTTTTAGCAAGGGAAAGTTAAAGATTACGTTTGCGTAGAACTGTCACTTTGAAATTTTTGCCCTTTGCAGCATAGCGGTTGCCGATTTGACACGAAAATTTGTTTTTGTATAATCTGTTTGGGGGGGGACCCCAGCTGGACGGCGTAAAGTAGATAGGTCTCACTATTGCAATACAGCCCTTTTAATACTGACGGGGTGAATGAAGGTTTTTTGCATAAAATAGATTGTCTGGGGGCTTTAGCTCTTACATTTCGTATGCGTATTCCTTTTAGATCACTAGTTATTGTGATCCCCAAAAAATTTGGGACCCCCATTTTTTCCAGATTGGCAAACCGTTTTTTTGGTAACTGCAACGCAAGGGTTCTTAGACTAGAGAATCTGATGAATACGCTCTTTAAAGGGGTTTCAGCTCTTTCCATTTCAACGACCAAGTTTTTATATTGTCCAAACGGTCTGGAGTGCATCAGTGTCATTTTTCGAAAATTTTTTTCCTATAGATCGTGCATCATCGAAATTGGCTTTTTTTCTGGGGAAAACGCTTTGGGGTAAATCCATCAAAAATGTCAAAAAGAAAGGGGCCCAAACAGAACCTTTGGGGTACTCCGGAAGTCACAGTTACTGAGGATGATTCCGCTCCTTTGGAAAGGGTTTACTTTTTGTTTTCTTATTTAAAGGAAATGTTCAACCCAAAATGTAATGAACCCTTTGCCATAAAAAAAAAAATTTTTTTAAGTAAATATTATGCGGAAATTTGGGTTAAATTTTTTGACCAATCTAGCATCAGGCTTACTTGTTGCATTTTGGTCTTCAAGACTACGGCCAGTTATCAATAACCTTGGTAAGAAGAGTGGGAAAGACCGAACCGGGAAAACAAATCCATGCGGGTTTTCATAAGGTTTTAGCATTGTGATGGTTTTAAAATTTTCCGGAATGATCGTTCCAAAAGTTTTACAAAAACGGGTTTTAATGACATCGGCCGTATTTATAATGCTTTTTTCTTGCCATTTTTTAAAATCGGTATTACATTTCTACACCCCAGTCAAAGGGGGATTTTCCCCAAGAAAGGATGGGTTTAAAAAATTGCAAAAAGAGGGGACACAGAGCCGCAAAATTTCTAATATCTTTTGGGGGAATACCATCGGGGGCCGTAGCGAATCAACTCAAAAGGATTTTAAGTCCTTCTCACTGTATGTGTATGTTTCGTGGTTTTTCAGGGCACAGTTTTTTTGAAAATTTTGGGTGTTTTCATTGACCATCGAAGAGGAGAAAATTTTTAATTGAATTATTTTTTTAATGTTTCGATAATTTTTTAGGGTTCGATTCAAGCTCCCCATGGATTTTAAAAGGAGAGGAGCGAAGATCCATTTTTGAATGTATATATTTCCATAATGTTTAAAATTAATGTGGTAAATTCCAATGTATTTTTTGTGGGCTTTGGTATTTCAGTTTTAACTTTTTCCGGGGGGGGTTGTTGTCCCGTTTTTGATCATTACCATTTTTTCCATGTTTATGCATTTATCCCGTGTTTTCAGGTTTTAAAAATACTCTTGTAATCCACGGAACCCGTTGCCCCCTTTGAAGTAAAAAGGGGTATGTATCTTTTTACACAACCCAAAATCTCTTCTTTTCCGCCAAAATTTTTCATATCTTTTAAAGAATTTGGCACCCGTTCAGCTATAATTTCGTTAAAAGGTCCCAATTTGTCTTTTGTAATTAAAGGTCTTTTTAGATAACTTTTGGTAAGATTTTTTGTGCGACGTTCAACTTTTACTCCCAGATGATCACAAATTCCAGGGATTTCTGTACATTGTCAATTAAATTAGGATTTACAAAAAAAACTAGGTCAAAAATTTTACTCTTTGCCAGTTCCCGGGGTTTGGTTCTGTCACAAACTTTAAAAAATAGGTAAAAAAAAGAAGATAGAAACGATTCCGAAAGTTTATTTTAAAGCTGTTGGAGGGTCAATCTTTTTAAACAGCGAGTTAAAGTCCCCTAGTAGAATTGCAGAGTTTTCATGGGGTGGTCTTGAATAGTTTCAAAGACTTTAATATTCTTCATTAATTTTTTTGGGGATGTTTTTGGCGGTCTGATTGATCCTTTTTAAGACTTTAGAATTACGATTGTAACTTGAACCCAGACTCTTCACCCGTGTTTCAAAACAAGACATGCAGTTGGTCAACTCCGGGCCCGAGCTCCACAAAACACCCCCCCACCCCCAACAACCCTGTTTTTCCTGATATTATATAAAAAATTTGGGAGTTTTTCCCCTTTTAAACCCCACTATCATTCTACCTTTTTCAAAATTCAAATGTCGGGATGTGAGTATTAGCCAGCGCATGTCAGGTTCCCTTTTTAGTTTTCTTTACACTTCGTGCATTGAAATAAGACAGGTCAGTTTCCCCCCCACATTTTCAAGGACACCCCCGCTGGAGTTGCCCAAGTTGCAGTAGCTAAATTTATCAAAATAAGACTCCATTTTTTGGCATAGTGCATTGCCAGCAAACCCAATTAATATTTCCTCTCTTGATTAATTTTAGCTGTCAAAGACAAGTCAGGCATGTCGATGTTTTTATTTTGGGAAACGTGGATCCAGAAATATTTGATTAGTCCATAAGCTTGACACACAGTACAATTTGGGGTTTTTTACAGTGACCAGGGAAACTTGTGGGACTGTTTGGGGTTACGGGTGGTCCTGGATTTAGTTCAAACTCCACTAGAGCTAACATTAGTAGGCCACTAACCAAATTGAGGGCGACTTCAGCTGACACTTTCCCGGGCATCACTTACGCATTCTGAAACTTTAAAAAAAAGAGTCCCCGGCTACCCGAAACATAAAGTCAAAACAGATATTTTGGGGACTTACTTCCATTAGTTCTTCCAGAATTTGGGTTTTTCCTTTCCCTGTCTTATTCATTTTTAGTTTTTTCACCATCTTATTTATGCTTTTGTTTGTAAACTCTTTAATAATATGAAAACAAAAACATTTTCACCCACCCCCTACATATTTACCCGAACAACCAAATTTTTTTTGTCAATATTAACTAAATCCCCTGGTACAAATTTTTTAAAAATCTTTAGGTGCACCTTCAAAAACGAAAATTTTGCGTGCATATCTTTCCCAAAAAACAAGTGTGTTGATAAGCTTCTTTGGGGCCAACGTATCCGTTTCCATAGAAATCAATTCAAATGTTTCAATGCTAATTTCAAAAAATATATTTTAAAATTAAACTAATAAAACTTTTTGAAAGCAACTTTTTTTTTACTACTAACGATACACCAGCTAATAGCAAAATGCACTGTTCATGTACAAAAAACAGAAACAAAAACCATCTAAAATAGTGAAAAATCAATAAATTTCGGGACGTTCAATGCGTCCAACTGGACCCCCGCCTTTAACGTCTTTAGCTACTACTCAATTCACACGATATTTTTAAATTATTGATATTCGAGACGAGGTGGGGATGTTAGGGGGCAGGAAAAATTTCTAAACCATGCCTTATGCGGGACACGAACCCGCGTCCTCGTAACGGGAAAAATATTTACTAAACGACTTTATATAAGCTTTGTTTTGGGTAAAAACAGAATTACATAACTAAATTGCAAAACATAAGGTGATTAGAAATAGTCATATTTTTAAAATTTTTCAAGAACTATTTTTGTGTTTTAGCCAAACAATGTTACTAATATTTGTCTAGACCAAAAGGCCCGCTACCCAAAATTCATTTTTCTATGCCCCCATCAGGAAAAAATTTTTTGTCACGGGAGGGGAAAAATTTATGAATACACAAACAGTTTTTTAAGAAAACCCCGTTGGAAACACAGAATTGTTTGTAATTTTAAAAAAAAATTTAAACGTTTTTTCTAAAAAAAAACAAAAAAAATCGTCTAGTTTACTCCATGTCATGTTGAATCTCGCTTATTTAGTCTTGTGGTTTTCTTTTTTGAGGTTGGGGTGTGTGGCTGGTCTGCTTGATTAGCTTGTGTGTGTGTTTTTGTTCTGGGGAGGGTAACTGTATTTTAGGTTTGGGTTCTGCCATTTCTCCCTTCAACGATCGGCCACCCCTTCGCGTTCGACACATAAAAGGGCATACGTGAAGGTTTTCTCGACAACCCCCACGGGCGTTGAAGGAGTGAACGGGTTATACAGCCCTTCATCTGTAATAGCGCCGAATGAATAATTTTTCAGGTAGAAGCACGACTCTGTATAATTACATGGAATCTTATGATACCTTTCCGTCCGCCCTTTTCTTACGTCCTAATAGCGGCAGTTCAAAAAATAAACTAATAGATTTGTTCACAGGGCACTTGCCGTGTTTTTCTTTATTTTTGTTTTAAACTGCAGTTAACACATTTCCCAGGATCCCGGTGACCTGATAATAACCACTGTAATGAAGGTTATACAACAAACCTCAAAATAAATAGCCAAAAAACCGCCATCTTGAGTTAAGATTTACATCTAAACGGCGGGCAATCGCAATATAATTAGGGCGTCATTTAAAGGCCCATGGGGTTGGCCCTTGTAACCCCCGCTTAAATTAAAGGCCCCTGTAGGCTTCAAAGGTACAGAAGCAGCGCCCCCCACGTGGTTGAGTTTATCCTCCTGACGCACTCCACTACGAGATAGACCATAATATTGCTGAAATAAAGGAATTTAAGCAAAAATTTGCCAAAAGTTTATGTTCTATTGAGACAATTTGTTAATTTCATAACATTTTGTTGTCAAGCTAACTTCTCATAGCTCTTTTGATAATTTAAATTATGAAGAACCGTTAAAACCCCAGTTTTAACTTTTATGTAGACAGTTGAATGTATATGAGACAGCTGAACTATTCATGTAAATCACGAACATGTATGAGATCAGCGAAAATATTAATGTAAACAGCTGAACTAGTAGTAGATCAATTAAGTCCTTGCTTGAGAAGAATAGTGTTATACATTTGCTAAATGATTTTTCAAAGTTTGAAAAATTACCTTCCTACATAGCTAAATATTTATTTAGGGGATCACATATTGTTTTTAATTTTTCATTAATACTATTTCAAAAACCCAGCTACTTCTATTTATAAATTAGCAAAAAAAATGTGTCTCAAAGCACATGAAAATTTGGGTAGATTAGCTTAATAATTCTTATTTCAGCAAATTATGGTAAAAAAATTTTTTCAGTGACAGAGAACGGGGAAAAGAAACCAAAATAAACTCGAAAAAAACAAGTTTTTATAAAAACCCTGTTTGCAAGACATTTAAGGTTTTTTGAAATGCCCCCCAAAAAAATTATTAGAATAAGAAAGAGTTAAAAAAAGAAAAACACTGTCAAAAAGTGTGCGAAAGAAGAGTGATTTTAGTTCGTTTTTAATTTTTGAGAGAAGACAAGGATTTCGGAGGAAGGCAGCAAAGTTTAAGGTAATAGGAATGAATACTACCCTTAAATACATCAACTTGACACCGGCATATTTCACTAGGGGAAAAACCCCTCAATTTAAGCTGGGCCACTTGTATGTGGGGCCAGAATCAACATGGCTGATTCGGAACAACCGTAGAATTATCGCGTATTCCTTTGGGCCGCACTAGTGCGCACTGAGTGCCATTGTCATGTTCCATTGGGATTTTAAATTCGCATTACGTCAACTTTCGCGTGTTCCCATTGGACGCACTGCACTCGGCGAGTGCAAAAAAAACCCGCATTTGAGTCGCACTGGCTTCTAGGGTCAGTGCGACAAATCGAGTGCAATATGGCGGACAATTGACGCGGGACATTTGTTTTTGTTGTTGGAGATATGGAAACGTCAGACAGCAGCGATGGAGAAGATTTGTTATGAAAATATGGCAAAACTCAACGAAGTGAACAATACAATATTATAGGGTAACATAATTTACGATGTCGTTAATTGGGCAGCTGTTTCTGAAAACCGAGTATGTATGTTATTGCTCGGACTGGGGCTAGGACCTAGGTTTATAGGCCTTTAGATAGGGCTTTGGGTTTATAACGCACCATTATAAGCCCAAAGGCCAGGTTTTGTTTTGTTTAATTGGATTGAGGACGCGTCAACCGTTAGGTCATAATACACCACTCTAGCCTAAGAGAACTGGGGAGGAGGAGTCCATGCTGGTCAGAACCAGCCACGGGTAGGGGGAGGAAGGGGGTTTCTCACGTCGCGGTCGTCATCGTCATTGTCATCGTCGCCGGGGGGTCATCAAGGGAAGGACGATTTCCAGAGCTCGCCTCTAGTTTGGGGAGTAAGAAACTCCGCTCTTACTAGCTGATGTTTACGAAAATGGACTTTTCTCTTGAATCGCCTTTACGATTAGCAGAGCCATGCTTGGGACAATTCTACCCCGGGCCCAGAGGGGACCCAAAAGGCTGGGCCTAGAGCTAGGGCCTAGGCTTATACACCCTGTAGACAAGAATCATGTTTAAGCCGAAGTAAGGGCCTAGGTTAATAATTTGTTTTATTATCGTTTTAGTTTCGAAAAGGTTCTTGTTGTCGGGCCATTTGATATGGTATTTTTTTGTCACGTTTAATTACTCCTATCAACTGTTTCAGCGTCTGAAAAGGACGCCATTTTTGCACGATTTTTGAAAATTTCTTATTCCATTGGGGACTAAACTAATGCATGAGTGCAGCACTCGGGGGGTGAAATAACGTCACCGTGACGTTTCAGTGCGAACACAAGCGCACTCAGTGCATGCCAATGAAATACGTCATTAGTTATGTGCCTCGTTGCTAGGACGGCTCCAAAATCACGGTTTACACATTCCTTAGCTATAGAACTGATGTTTTTGAGTCCGATTCGAACGTTAACCGATAACTTATTTCTTGAGAAACGAAGGCGCTTCAACCGGTTAGGTCATAATGCGCCGCCTGTGATATTAAAAATTAAAAATTAAGTTGCATATTTGTTTATTTTTTTTTGTTTGCTAAGTTTATAGAAGATAACTTAATGATAAAAATGATAGTAACAGCAAAAGTAAAGTTATGTACTTGATTGGAAACGACGTTTCACCACACATGTTAATTTGGGCCATTGGAATTCTGGTCCTTTTGTTTATTGTTTAATCGCTATATTAGGCCTACCAGAAGATAAATCAGACGCAAATCGATTCCCTACAACGAAATATATATATTGCTCTTATAAGGAACCTCTTGCCTTGACGTTGGGGTCGCAAGCTGCCCGCTCAGCTTATTTGGAATACAGGGCGCGTCAACCATGAGGGCATAATGTGTCACGCCAACCAAGGCGATGTGGAAGGAACCATCACCGTGCTGGACAGAACCAGTCACGGGCAGGGGGTTCAAGAGGAAGTCTCTCGCGTCGCTACCCAGAGCTGGACTCCATCTCTCTCCTCGTCAATTAGGACGAGCAGGGGCCCTGCCTGGGCTAAGAGTTTGCCTGCAACTTGCCGAGTAGGCTTCCTGAAAAACACCTAAACAACTTGCAAGAAACTGTAGTGACTGCTTTAACAGTTAGGTCATAATATGCCACTCTAGCCTGTGGGATATGGGGAGGAGGAGCCCAAGCTGTCAAAACCCGCCTGGGTAGGGGAGGAAAGAGGGGTTCTCTCGTCGCAGTCATCATGGGTTTCGGGGAGGGGGCCCCGACGCTACTGCCAGAGCTCGCATCTACTTTCTTCTTCTTTTATTGCCAGCTGTTTGTTTGCGAGATGGACTTTATCTTCTTCCCAGGCATTTATGAAAACAGAGCCATGCTCTGGTCCAAATTTTTCCCCCGTTGATTGGTGGGACATGCATGTGATGGACAAAACCAGCATTCGATCGCAGGGAGAGGAGCGTGAAAAGAACAACGTCCAAACAAATAGAACTAAAATAGATATTTGAGCTTTGACATCCATGAGTTACAACAGAAAAGTGAAACACTTTCAGGTATCCAACCAAGTCTGGCTTGCTGAATATTGGCGTAATATGAAAAACCAACCAAACCCAGCCCAGACAAAAAACCGATTCCAAATCTAAGATTCCTACTTATCTGCCCAGAACAGCTCACAATACAAACATACCCCAAACCCGAGAGGACTTCTTCGTTCTTTATCAACACAAGCTGTGTTTAAATCTAATTACCGAATTACAAAATGAAATGTAATTTAGTCCAGAGAAATGAAACACACTTTGCAGGTGTGAAATCCAATCAAGACAGACAAAAACTAGCGTCTGTTCTCAACAGTCTTATCCACAGCCCTCCTTAATAAAAACATTTTCTACGCGGCTGCGCCGAATAACGCATTTGTGGTGCCCCGCATAAGAATATAGTGCGCAATAGTGTTATTTTTTTTAATTATAATTGATTACATCTTTTTAATATATTAACATAGTTGGAATTGGACAACGAATTCTAAAAAGTCTTGGTGTCTATTAAAAGTGTATTTCTTCTCCATTACTGTGTATTTTCCCCACAATCCGGCTCCATGCGGCCCTGGTCTTCGCGTCGGAGAAAAGAGCTCAGATGAAAGAACCTCCGTGCCTAACTTTTATTATTGTTCTACAGTGTTTGAAACTAACAGAGTCGATAAAGATGTTTCAACGAGGAAACTTTGTTATCGACTCTGTTACTAGGCCCGCGTCGTGAACGGTATTTACAATCGCTTTTGGTGGATGAGTGTGTTTATAATACACAGCTCGCTTTTCCTGTGCTTTTACTATGGGTTGCTACCATTATTATTTGGAGACTAGTAGCAAATGGTGTAAAAACAGTTAATATAAAATACGTTTGTATAATATTTTAAATTAATAAATATTGTAATTTTTTAGTTTATTTGGATTAAGGATGCGTCAACCGTAAGGTCACAATGCGCCACTTTAGCCTAGGCGATATAGGAAGGAGTGGCCCATGCTGGTCAGAACCAGCCACGGGTAAGAGGAGAAAGGGGGGAATTCTCACGTCGCGGTCGTCATCGTCTTAGTCATCGTTCGTTGTCATTGTCGCTGTCGTCGGGGCGGTCGTCAAGGGAAAATGAAGGTGTCCCCGACAAGATTGCCAGAGCTCGCCTCTAGTTTCGGGGAGTAATATACTCCACTCTTACCAGCTGATGTTCGTGCAAGGGGATTCTCTTCTCTTGAATCGCCTTGAACGGTTAGCAGAGCCAACTGCTCTGGGCCAATTCTCCCCGGGGGCACAACGGGGAGATCACATACCAAAATCGAACAGTTGGTATCATTGCAATAAGAAAAACATATTAACCCTAAAAACAACCCTCTGGAATCTGAGTTAAGGGTTGGAGGTCTAATTATTCCCTAAATCGTATTTAAAACTTGGTTCCCATGGTAGCTAATGTTAGCTTTATATGTTAAGGTAATTTTCAATAGAAAATTTTTGAATCATTTCAGCCAAGACTAGCTAGTAATAACAAACTGTGTTTTTGTTATTTATTTATTTAACATCTATCCGATTAAAGTTAAAAATTTATTCACCAACGAGGATAACTTAATAATTCAGATTTTATTAATGCAGTCACAATCAAGAACTAACGCTGACCCCTTAAGCGACGGGCGCCGCATAGGGTTTTTAGCGCCAAACCCGTGATAATGTTAATAAGTTATTCTAGTTTCTTATAGTGGTAGCGGTACACGACATGAAAAACGCAATACTGCAAATTTTTGAACACGGTTTCCGCTTTGCACAGTTGTAGGTGGGACCAAAAATAATATTTAAGGATGTGGAGGCACTCGAAATTTCCCTTTGAATTCAAAATGGCGACCATTTTTCAAAACGATGTCCTCAGATACAAAAAATCTTTGATGTGTCTAATAAATCATGTTTGGTATCGTTTTCCGTATATTTTCCCACTCGAATAACTCGAAAATAATGTTAAAAAAAAAATCTGGGTGAAATTCTAGAAGTTTAACATGTATTTAGTAGTATTTTCAAGAAAATCTTCTTAGATTGGTACGACGTATAAAATCCTTTACCTACCCCTGTAATTGCTACCAGCATTAAAATTTTTATGATTATAATGTTTAAATTTAAACCGAAATTCATTTTTTTACTTATTGGCCAGTCATTGCTGCGGCAACCCGAGGTGTTCAACAGGTGGGTTAATGATTATTGTGCTGATTAAAAGCTGCTCTTTTTAACGCGGTTTGGCACAGGGCTCATTTGAAGCTGGTACCCAAAAGATTTTTTTTAAGATGTGGAGGCAATAAAAATTTCTTTCGATCAAAGATGCGGCGGTTTTTGGAATGTTGACCTTATAACAAAATTCTTGCCCTTTTTTTCAAATTCATCGTGTTTGGGGGTCACTTTCGTATGTAAGTGACACTCAGAATACAAATATTACTTCAATATTAAAGTAAAATAACAAAAAATTGAGAAACTGAATATTTTGTAGAATTTAAACTCAATACTGGAGTTTACTGGCCTGTGTTTACTTTGTGACGTTGTTAAGAGGAGTCGCTGAGGCTGGCTCGGAGACGAGTCTCAGAACTAAGTTTTCTGTTTTTCTTTTTTTCGGGTAAACAATTAATAACGTCGGTATAATATTTCACACGAACTTTTTTAAAGAATCCATCTATGAGATCCATTACGCTACTCCTAAATTAATTCATAAATTTTGAATTCACAAATCGTAAAATCTCAGTAATTTACTCAATTGTGGTGAAATTTGAGACATTTATTACAAGTGTACAGATTATTTTTTAAAGCATATTTGAATACTGGATATCAACGATTAAATCAATGTGAAACTAGCAGGTTAATTTGGTTTCATCGTAATATAAACGGTTTGGTAATAATTTCTAGAATTGAAATCCATGTTTTGGATTTCCCATTTTTTTTCGCGTTTTGGACTTATGTCTCGCAATTGACCTTTTTGGCTCATTACTTGCCAAACCCAAGTGTGGGTATCTACATAAAAGTACTTCATTAACAGCATGCAAAATTTGGTAAGTATTACCACCGTTCAGCATAAATCATCAACACCCGCAGGGGCGCCAACTTTTCGAACGACTGTGGGTGCTCAAACATAGACAAACTATGGGTAGAGCAGTGGCGATTCTGGAGTAGTTTTTTCTGGTGAGGTGAAATTAATATCCCGGAGGTAGTATATGGGGACTACACGGGGGTTCGGGGGCGAAGCCCCCAACATAGTCGAAAATTGTGAAAATCAGGTTTTTTGGGGTGCGTTTGGTGTAATTTTTGTGCAGTCAAAACTGGAAAAACCCCCCAAATAGAAGTGAGTCACTGAGGTGGGTGATTATATTACATCCCCGCTAGTGGTTGGAAATGGGGCTTTGCGGTAGTTTCGAATCAGCCCTACTAATTGTTACATTGAAAAAATAATCTTGCATATATACCATTCAATTCGTATGGGGTGTGGAATGGGGGATGCGCAGAAGAACTGCCGTTTGTGATGATGATTTGTGATGATTTGTGTGGGTGCACAGCTCCTACATAAATCTATCTCGTGGTGCTTTGGCTCTCCTGCACCCACGGAGCTGGCGCCTATGAACACCTGAGGGCGCCCCATTTGAGTTGGACCATGCAAGCTCAGCAAAGTTTAGTCCAATGGCAAACTTAAAAAAGGTAGCTGTAACCCGTTCAAAGAATCTCTCAAATGCATAGTTCCTTGGTTTCTTGTTTGATCACACACATTACTCTAACTGATTGGACAATTCATTTGAAAAGACCTTGAAGAGCTCTCAAACACAGTTCTCAGCGTTCACCGTGAGTTCTGTAGTAGAAACTATATAATCTACAATACTCCCAGACCATTCTCTGCCCTTGGCCTTAGATAACGCACACGAACAAAATAATGCTCTTATTAAGGGTGACCGACCGTGGTGTAGAGGCCTAACAGAAGATCCAGTGGCTCTTTGGAGGTGGTCAGTTGCAGGTCCTAAGTCTGCAGGTTACACAGTGAATTTTTTCCCGCACAAAATGAAACCCCAAATATTCTTCGACAACATGAGCAATACTCAGCATACACAGACTATGTTTAGGGAAGACACTTGCGCACAGATTTCAGATTTCAGATTTCAGGGTTCAGATTTAGCACGCTTTTTTTCAACTTAATTGATACAGATAATATATAGCATAGAAAAAAACATTGATTTACATAATATGAAGGTGAATGCCCACATGAGAGAGGCTTGTGTGTGGGCGCATAATATTTGTGACAATTCAGGTTTAGATGGCAGATGACGTTGAATCTTGGTATGTATTTTATACCTAATTATGTAGTATTCAATCAAAGTATATAAATGTATGTGTATAAATAAAGTATATAAGTATAAAATATATACAAATGATACACTATAGTGGGTATTTTGTAAGCTAGGTACTTAAAAATTTTTAAAGTGGATTCTTAGTGTACATTTTAACAATATAATTATTATTGATTCATAGCAGTTGTCGACTCAAAGACAGTTTTTCTAGAATTTGGGAATACGTTCTTGGAATTAAGCGAAGATCTTATAGTAATTAACAGCCGGGTGTTAGTGAGCAGGGGAAAGGGGTTGACACATTAAACTCTCTTGTAGATGATGGCATCAAACTGTATAAGGTTGTAAAGAAGGTACTTATAGTTGATAACTTAATAATACTTTTCAACCCTTAAAAACAGTGAACAAAAAGATCTTCACAGCTAAACCCAAAAAATTTCGTCTGCAGGCAACAAGAATATGAAGTGTGATGACTGATGAGCAGCTTTTCTCTAAACTATTCATTGCAAGTCCGCACAGGGAAATTTAATTAGATGACTTTTTTCCGCACGAAAATCAGGCTTGTCCCCCCTTTGATTTCAGCAAATGGTGAGCTGCCATAGGTAACAAAGGCAAACTGACCATTAGGACTCAGAGATTTTCACACATTCACTGATTGGACACAGTGTCTGTTTTAATTCCAAAGGCAAGCGGTCTGCCAAAAGAGCAATGTGTTAACTTAGTGAAGAACGCGGCATAGAAGTAATAAATTGCTTTAAACAGAAAATCTTAATACCTATATTTTTTACTAAATACCTACCAATTAGTCGATTTGTGATAATAGCCGTAGTGAATTTTTAAACTGTAGTATCATAATATTTTGGGGGTCAAATTCGTGTTCTCTGGCTCAAATTCATATGGACTTGACACCAAAAATGATATTATTAGTCGTTTTGAGCAAAATTTTGAGTACAAAAGGTCATTTCCAAAAATTGCCGCCATCTTGGATTCGAAGGGAATTTTAAAAGCCTCCACATCTTTAAAAATCTTTTGGGTACCAGCTTCAACTGAGCCAAGTGCCAAAACCGCGTTAAAAAGGGGAGCATATTAAACAGCACAATAATCACTAACCACCTGTTGAGCACCTCTGGTTGCCGCAGCAATGACTGGCCAAAAAGTAAAAAAATGAATTTCGGTTTTAAATTAAACATTTAAAATCATAATAATTTGATGCTTGAAGCTTTACAGGGGTAGAGTAAAGGAGTTTCTATCTATGAGGATTTCTTGAAAATACAACTAAATAGATGTTAAACTTCTAGAATTTCACCCGGATTTTTAATTGACATTTTTTTTCGTGTTATTTCGAGTCAGAAATAAATGAAAACGATACCCAAACATGATTTATTAGACACATCAAAAGAATTTTTGTATCTGAGAACATCGTTTTGAAAAAGGGCCCACCATTTTGAATTCTAAGGGAATTTCGAATGCCTCCACATCCTTAAATATTACTTTTGATCCCCCTCAACTGTGAAAAGTGGCAAACGTGTTAAAAAGTGCGGTATTATTTTGCGTACCGCTACCATATAGGTGGTATAACCAGGGTTTATAAACGACGGTATAAAAACTGGTAAAGGGACTAGGCAACTCACATCCAATCAAAATTTTCCCATGCAATAACAAACACAACTTATGTTATTTCCACATAGATATTGAACTATAATTGGCTAGTTTAGCAGTCATTGCCCACTTCCGTGACAATTTGAAGCCATCTTGAATATGGAATTTTGCATGTTAATCAAATGGGAGCGTTTGTTCCCCAAATAGTTCTCAAGATTGCCGCCAGGTTGACAGGAAAGCATACTAGATTTTAACACCAAATGATTACTAAATCCCTTATGAAATAACTTTTTATTGTTTCTGTTTGTTCATAACCATGCTGTTCAAGCTAAAACCATATCAAACAAACTAGTAAAATATTTTTTAAAGCATTGAAAAGGCATAAATTAAAACGCCAAATCGCCATTTTGTTAATGGCAGATTGAGTCTTCAATTTTCTACCTCGCGCCTGTGCGGAGGTATTGGAGACTGCGTATCTAGCCTACAATAGGGGTTTAATATCAATGATTTTCTACCTTTTCCACTGCATTCCACAGCCAGTAAAACGGCAGATTATAAAAAGAACACTGAAAATTTGCACAGTCTTTTGTTTTACATTTTTAATTATGACAGGAGAAGAATGTATCCTTGGGCAGGAGTTTTGCGTGAGATCATTAAAAGAAAAAAAAAGGCGTATTATTTCCGTAAAATTTTTTGTATAGCCTAGGTGGAGAATCATATTATTGTTTATCTGCTCTAGGCTTTTAGTAATCAAAACTAGTTATTTGTGCGGGAAGTGTGTCAAAACAAGGTTGTGCAGGCCTAGGGTTGGCTAGGAAAGGCCTAGGGCTTGTCAAACATGTAATGTTAGTATTAATTTTATCTTGTCCCATAGCCTTATGGAATTTACACCTACACTGTAGTCTCATAAATAATTTTTTTACATATTTGGGCCCAGGCCAGGGACGGTTTCTGATTTGTTTTACGAGATTAAAGAAACTTTTCCTCGTTTTAACGCAAGAACAAAATTAAAATATCCGCCATTTGTTTACGTATTTTCTTATCGCCGTGGAAGGCGGAACCGCACTTTACGCCTAACTCTGCTTATACCGTCCAAAAAGTTCAAGTTACTATAGTTACTTGTTGATTGATGCCTGTATAAAGGCTGATATTAAAAACCCTTTTTTTGGAAGCCTTCCCCCAAACTTTTTCAACTTTTACTTTCAAAAGACCCTATATCACCTATAACCTTAATGTCCATTTTTTTGGTTTTATTTGGATTAAGTACGCTTTAACCGTAAGGTGTAATGCACCACTCTAGCCTATGGGGGGGGGGGAGGAGGGGCCCAAAGCTGGTCAAACCGCCACGGGTAAGGGAGGAAGGGGGGTTCTTAACGTCGCGGTCGTCATCGTCTTTTGTCTCGTTCTTTTGGTCATTGTCATCGTCCCCCGAGGGTCGTCAAGGGAAGGGGGCAAGGTACCCGACGACGATTGCCAGAGCTCGCCTCAAGGTTCGGGGAGTAATATACACCGGGCTCACTAGCTGATGTTGCGAGGTAAGACTTTTTTCCTTAAACGCCTTTTAACGATTAGCAGAGCCATGTTCTGGGCCAATTCTACCCCGGGCCCAGACGAGGGACGTTACGTAACATTAAGGACGCTGCAAAACCATTTGAAAATCAGTTCATAACTGAGTGGGGTAGACTCTAAATAAAATTTTATTTATTTATTAGTATTTAATAAACGCGATCCACACCCTGCTTTTAGCCGTGCGTTAAAAAAGATGGAGGATATTTTAGCGAATTTCACCTCCACTTCAAATTTTTGAAGCATTGTTTAATCGTATTTTGTAGTGATCTATCTAAATAATCAATTTTGGGGTTAATAATGTGTATATAGCATAGAGCAATAAAGTAACCTCAATTCTTCATTTAAAAAAAAATAAAAATAGTAATATAAAACTTTAATTCCATCAGATTAATATTCGATTTTTTTGTTTGTTTGTTGTAAGGTTAAAGGGTGCGTCAACCGTTAGGTCATATTGCGCCCTCCTGTGATAATGTAGTTTATTTGTTAGTTTTATAACAATTATATTTTCCAAAGGGGAGGAACGCAGGGGTGACGTGGGGAGACGCGGGGTGGGCAGGCTTGTGATGGCCAAAACCAGCCACAAGCAAGGGGAGGGCATGGGAGAAGGTGGCCAGAGACAAGGGGCCGGGGCGGGCTCATGGCCGGGGTCGAGTCGGGGGGCCGGGTGGCCGATAGACATGGAACTTATCGACTTCTCAATATATTACCGACTCTTGCAAATAACATTTCTTTTCATTCCAGCGTTTTTATTGGAGGAGTGATCGCGCTCACACAGCCTTCTCGAGAACATTGGTCGACGACGACGTGATAAACTAGGGCGCTTCAACCGGTTAGGTCATATTGCGCCGCCTGTGAATGAAAGTAAATGAGAAGAGTTAATGCAGGTATGTTTGATGATAAGATTGTTTTCTAAGTGTTTAAATAACAAAATAAATTGATGATGAAGAAAGTAATAGCAAAATAAAAGTTATATATGTGAATGAAAATAAAGAAAAGAAAGAAATGTGTAAAATGTGAATTAAATTTTGTTAAATAGATTACTATGGATGAGAAATTTAGAAAGTTTTTTCGCCGTTATCATATGATAGAAGTACTTCATATGATTGGGAGAAAATCAAATTGCGTGCGCAAGGCATCATATTTGGTACATTCTGCTAGCATATGATGTGACGGTTAAAGGTACATCACATGTGTCCACATATGGGAATAACCTTTTCTCTGGTTAAGAGATATCCGTGAGTTAGGCGTGTGTGCCCCATACGAAGTCTAGACAATACCCACCTCCCTTTTCTACGTGAGAGTCGAGACGTAGGTGGACGAATTTTATTAGTCAATGTGGGCATCACACTACGCAATTTGTTATTTTGCAACACATCCCAAGATGCTTGTCGCAAATCCAACAATATTTGCTTGTATCCACTCTTGACATCTGGAACGGAAACTAGATTGAAATCAAACGTCGCGACGCTGGGAAGCTTCCTTAGCAGCCCTATCAGCGTGTTCATTTCCCTCTATGCCCACGTGTCCAGGTATCCAGCAAAACTCTATTATATATCCCTTACAGGTTAGTTTTTCTAAATAGAATTGGATGTTTTGTAAGAAATGATGGCATGAATTCATGAGTTTTACAGCTTGAAGTGAACTTAAGCTATCTGAACACAAAAAGTATTTTCCACAACGATACTGTCCATGTTTTAAGAGCTTCACTGATGGCGAATATCTCAGCAGTGAAAACTGAACACGTCGCTTAGCCTGAAACGTTCAGTTAAAGTGGGGCAATAAAATGCACTTTCAGTCTTGTTGTCAAGTTTGGACCATCTGTGAATACCAAAGTAAACCTTAGATGTTCATGGCAAATCTTTCTAAAGTTAATTTTGATTACACTATCGCAAGTAGAGTTTTTATCAAAACCACAAAGGTTGAATATATTAATCGGCTCTGGTGTAGACCAGGGCGGGTTATTGCTAAAACAAAATTAAAAACTGTTGGCAGATTAAAATCTATAAGATTAATCAAAAGCTTACATCTCAATCCCGTTGGAAGGGTTGCAATGGGTTTGTTATCAAAGTGTCTGACATATTTTACATTAAAAACATCCCGATTTGCTGGATGGTTAGGCATAGCTTTAATTTTCATTACGGTACGTACGTACCCATCAAGAGGTTTCGCCGTTCTGCCAAAGAGGACACACCTGACTCGGCATACAAGCTGACTACCGGGCTTGTTCGAAATACACAAATAAACAAAATGTTCCTATAGTCTGTTCCCCAATCCCCCAAAATGTAGTCTACTGTTAAAGCAATTGACCTCTCAATTTACAAAGTCTATACACGGAGCGGTAAGGGAAGGGCTTTTGGCAGCGAGAGAGAAGAGAGGGTAACGGAAAGAGTTTACGTAAGGGACGAGAGACACTAGGGCGCTTCAATCGGAAAGGTCATATTGCGCCACATGTGTTATTGTAAGTTAATGAAAACGTGTTTATGTTGTGTTAAATGATTGCATTGTTTTCTATGTTTATAAAAGCTGCATCGCTAACGACCAGCGAATAGACCATTGAAAAAATTATACACTCGTCAATAACAACTAATATAATAATCCTGTCAAATAAGATCGTATATTGACGTTTGGAAGAAAAAATTGCGATGTCGCTGAATTTTTGCAGAGACCTTCCTTAAAGGATACTTATCAACATACTAAAACTCCCCTACAATCGGACTGGAGCTTCGGCCGCCATATTGGAAAATGGCGGTCAAAAAGTGTTTGTTATCAAATATCTCCAAATTTGTTTGAGATAGACAAATATCTCAATGGCAAAAATATTCCCCATTTAATTCTCTACAAAACAGGTGTCTTCTATAGTTTTGGTAGGGTCAAAGGTTACGTCACAAAATCGTGGTTTATATGTTGCTCATTGGAGTACCAGCTTATTTCCAAAATTTTACGCCCAGCATCAAACAATGCCGGTAAATCCGTAAGAAATCGATTTAAATACAAAAGGACTTTTGAACGGCGTTCATGAAAGCTACCATTAGAATTTAAAAAAATCAGGTCCGCGAAATCGAATTTTGCATTTACCCGGAATTGGGTTTTCCATTGTTGGCATTTCCTCAAAAATGCCCTTTTTGACTGTCCATTATTAAGCACTAATAGCATTCGAGGAAAATTCTTCCTACGCACATTGAAATGACTCAAATAATGATCCGATTACAACTAAAGTTTAAATCCACTATGGCTGCTAGTTCCTAATATCCACAACATCAAAGTGAATTATGTAACAAAATAAGTGTAAAAACAGCACGAAACAGTATTCATATTGTGAATATAAGGAATAAGCAGTCATATTGGATTTAAACTTTGGTTGTAATCGGATCATTGTTTAAGTCATTTCAATGTGCGTAGAAAGAATTTTTCCTCCAATGCTATTTAGTGCTTAATGATGGACAGTAAAAATATGGCATTTTTAGGAAATGCCAACAATGGGAAATCCCAAATTCCGGGTATATGCAAAATCCGATTTCACAGAACTGATTTTTAAAAATACTAATGGAAGCTTTCATGAACCCGTACAAAAGTCCTTTGAATTAAATCGATTTCTTACGGATTTACTGGCATTGTTGATGCTGGGCGTAAAAATTTGGAAATTAGCTGGTACTCCAATAGCAACATATAAACCACGATTTTGTGACGTAACCTTTGCCTCTACCAAAACTATAGAAGACACCTGTTTTGTAGAGAATTAAATGAAGAATATTTTTGCCATGAGATATTTTGTCTATCTCAAAACAAATTTGGAGATATTTGATAACAAACACTTTTTGACCGCCATTTTCCAATATGGCGCCGAAGCTCCAGTCCGATTGTAGGGGAGTTTTAGTATGTTGATAAGTATCCTTTAAGGAAGGTCTCTGCAAAAATTCAGCGATATCGAAATTTTTCCTCCTAAAATTCTTATTTGACAGGATTATAAAGGTATTATTTGCATTACAGAATTAAGGTCTGTAGACTACGTTATTTTTATCATCATTCACAGTCACACTATTTCTACCGTGGTTGGTTTTTTAAAATTTGTATGGGCGAGTCAACCGTTAGGTCATCTTGCGAGCCTGGGCGCGAAAAGTAACAGGAAATACTTGTTCATATGACGTGAGAAACTAAAGCGCTTAACCGGTGAACTTATATTGCGCCGCCAGTAATATTGTTGCCTATGTTAATATAATGAGTGTGTTGTGTGTTTGATAAGAGTATTGATTTCTAAGTTTATGTACAAGAAGAAGAACACAATTATGTTATCCAGATAAAAAGTATTATTTGAAGACATACATAAACCAGATAGATAAACGCCTTTATTCGCCAGGTGGATTAATATTTTCTTTAATACAGTCTTTTACTTAATACATTTATGACACATAGACTCGTGCTGGTAAAACCCAGTTTAAGGCAAGAGGTGGGAACGAGGTCGGGTAGGACGACGTAAGTGCGGGCGGGGTCCCCTACCTAGCTGTAGCCTGCAGGCATTCAAATAATGCCTCACACTAAAACCACGTTTATCACGCGAGCCGAGTCCGAACTGGCTTGGGAGCAGACTGAATTTTCAGCTCATTTCAGTAACGTTTATCACACGCTGTCAGTCCGGACTAGTATGGTACAAGCTCAGTCCTAGCTCAGTCCGGACTGAAATGAGACGCTGTGGTTGGATAACTTACGAAGAAGGATGGCCGCTAGCATGTATTTGAGTTACGCTCGCGTTTATCACCAATATTCAGCCCGCACAGACCGAGCTAGCTCGGCTTCGTTACCGAGCTGAACTCAGTCCGGACTGAGGTGTTCAGCAGGCGATTTCATTCGCACTCAGGTCAGTTCGTATGTTCAGTCCGGACTCAGCTCGCGTGATAAACGTGGTCAGTGATGATGTTATCGGAATAACCTACGCTTATTTTCTCTTCTTACGAACGGCAGAGCAATATTCTACTCTTGTTGCATAGATAGCAAGACTAGCAACGACGACATGAGAAATTAGGGCTGTTAAAATATATCTGTTTTGTATAGTTTTTAAATCATGAGTTTTATAAGTGTTTTTAAGGGGTTAGTGCACGTCCCCGTTTGGTCATAATCCCCCACTCTAGTCTGGGGGAATGGGTAGGGGAAGGAAAGGGGGATTCCCCCGTGGGGTCGCATCGTCTGTGGTGTCTTTGTCGTCGCGCGGGGAGGTTGTGAAGGAAAGGGGTTTAAGTCCTCGGGGACGCTTCCCATAGTCGCCTCTTGTTTGGCGAGAAAAAATTCCCTTACAAATTAGCTATTTTTGCAGGGACCAAAAATTTTCCCAGCCTTCACGTTTATAGCAGAGCCTGCTCGGGGTCAAATTTACCCGGGCCCAGAGGGGGACGCGTCGGGTTTGGTTTGTGATAGCCTTTTTTCGTTAGTGTTGTCAAGTGTGTCGTGTCTTTCCCAACATTTGGGATTTCAAGGGACACTAAATTTGTAAAAAAAAAAAAGTTTTTCGACGTTGTCAACCATAGTAGGAAAACATCAACGCGTAGGATATTTTCATTAATAAAACCAATTTTTAGGTTAAGGGCGCGTCAACGCAGACAGAAAACCCACTCTCGCCTGGGGGAACAGGAGTAAAATCCTATGTAGTCAAAACCTCCGGGCAGGGGGAGGAGGGGGGGAGGTTTCGCAACGCGGTAGTCAGGGTCTTTTCTTTGTTCGTGTTGTCAATGTCGTCGTCGCGAAAAGGAGGCTCAAGGGAAGGGGGGGAGAGGTCAAGAAAAACGACTGCCGGAGCTCGCCTCTTTTTTGGGGAGCAATGTTCTTCCCTATTACTAGTGATTTTTTGGGGAGGGGACTCTTTCCCGCCTTATGCGTAAAACAGAGCCATCTCGGGGGGCCATGTAAAAAAAGTTATGAGATTTGATAGAGTTTTTTGTTAAAAGAAATTTTTGTAGCTGACTTGGGGTTCTGAATTTATTTATAAAATTTCGAAAGTTAAGTAGTTTTTTAAACGCCGATTGGGGAAAACAGGGCGCTTAACCCGGTTGGGTCTTACGCGCCACCTTTTTTGAAATTTAATGAAATGATTTTTTTGTTTTTTTGATAAGTAATTTTTTTTTACTTTGGTTTTTTGATTAAAGAGCGCTGAACCCGTTAGGTCACAATGCCCACCCTTAGCTAGGGGGGTAGGGGACGGAAAGTTTTTTTTATTAAGTAAAAGTTTAAAGGAGCACAACCTTAGAAATGAAATGTGTTTCACGTGGTTTTAATTTGTAAAAAAATTTACTTTAAAGAGAAAATTTTGAAATTTTTCGCCGTTTTCAATAAAGACCAATAATAATTTTAATAATAGCTTTGGGAAAAATTATTTTAAAATGAAAAATATACTTAGCTCCCTGTATAAATAATTTGAATAATTTTAAAGACCACATAGTAGCCTGTTTAAGGTCCAAGGTATAGAATCACTAGCACGTTTTGAGAAAAATTGATGAATTTTTTTCAATTGCTTTTTTGTGATGCAAAAATTATGCCTTTATTTTTTTTTTATAATATTTTTTTTTTTGGTTTTCTTGTGTAGTTTTTTACAATAGGTATAAACGTGTAACAGAAATAAGTGTATGTGAATGAATGATGTAACATTGTTTTTATCAATAGAATTGAATTTTGAATAGATGAATCTTTTTTTTCTTTGTATGCAAGGTTAATACTAACAAAAAAATTTACTTTTAGACATTAACAGCTTAAAACACCCATCAAATTTAGTTTTTAGACTATGGCAACACTACTTTTACATTTGGCAAAGATTCTGTCAAACTGTCAAAAGACCCATTTTTATTTTGTTTGTTTGTTTTTATTATATGGTTGGGGTTTGTACAGTTTTGCCACGTTTTCGGGTTCATTCTATTTTGTATGAAATTTTTGAAATTAGGTCTCAGATCTCGTCAAGGGGTTTCGGGGGGTGACTTTTTTTAAAAGATTTTTTTTAGATTGGGGGAATTACCAATGTTACAAAATATCTACCAATACATTCTGCAGCGCCATTTTGGGGGGGCCCCGATTTGGGGGCCCGAAACGGCATTTTCCCCGCTCCGTGGGGGCCACTCGGCGACGTACGCGCCCGGGAAATTTTATTTGGATTTATAGAAAATACATCCATTCGGCCGCCGATTTCAAAACACTTTCGATGTTTTTGCGATCGGAAAAATTCTTTTGTGTTTGGGCCCCCCCAAAACGCGGACCAAAAGGGCGGACGACGGGGCGCCACAAGTACGGGGCCCCAAACCCGTCGGGCGGGCACCGTCGGGGGCGCTCAGCGCGACGACGAAAAAAACCTCTTGCCTTTTGCCCCATCTCTCTTCTTTTGGTCGTGGCGAGTTGAACGGTACGACTCAAAAAAAAAATTCGGGATTTTCGCGCAAATTTCGGCTTTTGCAAGCAATTTTTCTTTTTTTAAAAAAAAGTTTTTGATTTTTTTTCCCCCCCTGACCTATGGGGGGATAAATGATTTGCATCCACGACAAAAAATGAAAATAATCAACACGGTTCAAACGCCCCCCCCCCAACGAAATTTCCCTTTCCCCTTTTTTTTTTAAATTTTCGAAAAATCTAGAGTTTTGGTCTTTTTGGGTTTTTTAAAAGCTAAGAGACGGTCGCACAAGAGGGGGGAAAAAAAATGCCCGGAAATTTCCCCCCCCAACAACGCAAAAAAAAAATGACAAAAGTCTTTTTTTTTTTATGCCCCTTTTAAAATTTAAAAAATTCAAATTTTAAAACCTTTCCCAAGAAAAAAATTGAGTTCAAACCCCCGGGAGGGATGTGTGTACAAGTGTTAAAAGTTTGGTCCTGGAAAAAAAACCCCGTTGACGGTACAAGTGAATGCGGTGCGTGAGCCCGTTTTGAGTCTACTTTCCCCTTGAGGGGGCCAAAATTCACGAAAAATTTTTTTTTACAAAAAATCTAAATGGGACGGCCCCTGTAGGGGACAACCCCCTACCAAGTTTAAACACATTTGGGCATTTTGTTAGTTAGGGGGGGTTGGAAAACCCCCCAAAAAGTATCGGGTATTATTTTTTTTAAAAATTTAAAATTTTGTTTTAAGGAACAAAATTTAAAAAACGGGTCCAATGGGGTCCAAAAAAATAATATGTTGTACTATAAAAATCTTTCAAGAGTCAGCAATAGATTAGACAAGTTTTGTCTTCTTTTTTTACTCCCAGTGGCGAAAAATAATTGGAAATGAATTTTTCACGATATTGGCATCGATTTTCCCCCCAAAACCCCACTTTGACGGTGTCCTCATAGTAGCATTTTTGGGGAAAAACCAAAAATATTGCGGAAAGAAAGGGTCCGTACCTACTTTTCGAAACAAACCTTTGGGGTTTGGACTTCCCCACGGTTTTTTCCTTCGATCGATAACATGTGTAGTTTTTAAAAAGTTTTTTACTTTCTTTTTTGCATGCTTTTTGTGATTCCCCTAAAGGGGCCCTATTTCGATTTTTACCCCTCCCCATGTTGGTAATTAATTAACATGAAGATCAAATTTTATAAAAAAATTTACTAGTCTCATTTTTAAAAGGGTCCTGAGCGCCAAAGGCATTTGAAATTTATTTGTAATTCAAAAGCGACAAATAAAATTTCATTTAACATTTTGCATGTCACAGGTTCTAGTAAACTGAAGAGGAAAATAATTGTAGCAAATTCTATCATATCTAAGGGTTGTAAAAAGATGGCATTGTGCAATGTTTGCGGTGATACAGGGGTTAAAAAAGGGCACTACCAATTCAAGCAATCAATTCAATACAAATTCCCCTAAAAAAGGTTCAGTGGAGGAAAATGACATTCAAAATCCAAAAGACAAATAGGTACTTAAAAACTTGACAAATTACAAAGCTATGCGGCTAGACATTCCCCAGGTAAAAAGGTTTTTTTTAAAGGGGCAATTTGAGTAGTTTAAAATAAATAAATGTAAATAAAAATTAAATTTTGAAATGATTAATTTTATATAAATAAATGAACCATACAGGGGTTGGTTATGAAAAAGGGGCCCAATCGAGGACATGAACCCCGTTGGGGCAATCCCAGAACTTTGTGGGGGGGGAGGGGGGAAGGGGGAAACGTAAAGTCGAGTTTTTAATACTTTAAAAATTTAATATTTTGGGGAAATGATAAATTTTTCGTTTTAGTCACAGGGCCGCGTCCAAGGGACCGAATTTCGAGGACTGTTTGACAAACGCCAAAAACAGTGGGGGGAGGAGGGGGGCGAGGGTGGATTTTTGGAAAGGGATTTTTAAAACATTGATCAAAATTTTTAAGTCTTTTTCGAAAAATTTGTTCAATACCAGATTTTGTCGTGAGGGCCCAAAATGAGGGGGGTTATGAACGAAATGGGTGGGGGGGGGGGCGGAGGGGGGGGGGTAAATTGTCTTTTCCATACAGAAACCTTAAATATTTTGTGAAATTTAGAACTTTTTTTGGTTTTTCTCTTTTAAATTATGGGCACAGGGCCGGTGCAAAGGGATCCCATTTTTGAGGACGTTTTTACTAGCGCCGTAATTACACAGTTTTGGGGGGGGGGGGGGGGGATTTTGAAATGAAAATTAATACATTTGATCAATTCTTCAAGTTTTTTCGAAAATTTTTTTTAATACCAGGGTTTCCGTCGTGATGGGCCATGATGAGGGGAATGAAAGGTGGGGGGGGGGGAAGGGGGGGGGGTTAAGTCGATTTTCAGACAAACAAACACGACGGGACTGCATGACGGCTAAAAACGATACGATTATAATTTTTTCACTGGGGAAATTGACGTGGTTGACCCAGGTATGTCATCCTTTGGGGTGCCAAAGGGGAATTTTTGGGTTTTTAAATTTTTTCATTTTCATTTTTTGCCCAACCGAACACGTCAGCGGGGGCCCGGGGCCAAAAAAAATAGTCAGGATGTCAAATTTTAGAGTGTGCAAAAAAAATTTTTGAATTTCTCAAAAAAATGGTTGGAAATTTTTGGGGGATCAAAAAAACATTTTTTTCGTCATTTTTCTCCGATCCGGGGCCCTTTGGGCTCTACGGAACCGGGTGACGAGGCAATTTTTTTGTTTTCCGGAAAAAACGTCCCGGAAAACCCGGCGTTCCGGGAAAAACCCCGGAAAAAATACAAAAGTTGCCGATTTTCAAAATTCTTTTTCCCCAATGTTTCGAAGGTCGAAAGGGGCCGTAAGGTTTCGGCAAACGTTATTCATATTGGGGGAAACCAAAAAACATTACTTTTTTTAATAATTTTGTTTAAATTTTTTCCGATTCCGCCCTTTTGGACATACGGAACCGGACGTAGACGCCGACATTTTGGCGTCCCCGGAAAAAACCGGAAAAATACCAAGTGGTAAAAAAATCAAAAAATGTTTTTTTTAAAAAAGTTTCAGGAGCCCAAGGGGAGACCGAAAACGTCTCAAAAAACGAAGTCTATTTTGGGAAATCCAAAAAAATTCTTTTCAAAAAAATCGGGCAATTTGGGGGGGGGGGGGGCATTTGGAAAAAGGAATTTTAAAACATTTCAGCAAACACTTCCGCTTTTGGGGGAAATAGGTTAAGGAAAATCATACATTTTTACAATATCTTCAAGCCCTTTTTCAGAAATTAGGTTATTACCCGTATTGCCCTCGGGGATGGGCCTGATGAGGGGGTAGATGGAGGAGGGGGGAAGGGGGGGGGAAAGTCGAGTTTTAAATACATAAACCTTTAAAATTTTGTGAATTTAATACCTTTTTTCGGTTTTTGTCTTTTTTTCTCATACAGGGGAAAGGGAAACTCGATATGTAATACAAAAAAAAAAGAACAGACATTTTCCCAAAAAAAACAAGAGGAAAAGCGCGGGATTTCCCCCACGCCCCCGGCGCGACCAGCCGGAAGGCAAGTGAAACACGCATCCCACAGGCAGTGTCGTCGGATTAGCGGAGAATGCATGATCAAGCAACGCCTGCCCGGGGATTCCCTCGCATAGTTCGGGGGGCGCGAGACCAGAACAGGGGCTGGGGTAGGGAGACAGCTCCCTCAGTACAGACATGCGTTGGGGGGATTTACATTACCCAAAGATGCAGCATCTTTTTGGTATGGAAGTGCGTATCAAGTGACGCGTAACGAATGGGGGGCCCGGGGGTAAGCACATGAGCACGGACAGCACAGTTACACAGTAGGGAACCCTTTAAGGACCCTTTTTTGCTCTCTCGAAAAAATTGCATTATTATTATTTTGTAATGTTTGCAGTAGTAATAAATAATGTCCCTTGAGCGGGGTTTTGTTCAAAATTAATATTCATTTTCATTTCATGTACATGCGGCCCGGCAACAGGGTAAGAAATATATATATATGTTTATATATATATATATATATATATAATTATATTATATATATATATATATTATATTATATTATATTATTATTATTATATTATTATTATTATTATTATTATTTATTTTTATTTTATTTTATTATTTTTTATTATTTTGATTCATAGCAGTTGACGAAAAAGTTTTTCCCGAGGGGTTCGAACCCCGAACCTCCGGGGAACGTGCCCCTACCTTTCCAATGAGTACCGGGAAACCCCAGAACAAACCTTTACTAAACTTCTATGAATCAATAACTATGTCTTTAAAAAGCGGGCTTTGCTTATAAAATTTTTAAATTTAAATTTTTATTATTTAAACAACGCGAAAGCCGCCCCCCCCCCCCCCCGGAATACTTTAAGTGTGTAACCTAGCTAGTGTATGGAGGGGGGAAAGAGCGGAGGGGTGGGGAAACAATGTAGTTTCTCCCAATTTTGCACCCGCAGTGAGGTTTACTAGAAGGTGTGAAATAATTTAATTTACAAGGGGCCAAAAACATAGTCAGGATTGCAAATTTTTGACGTGTGCAAAAAAATACTTTTAATTTCTCAAAAAAAGAATTGGGGCACCCCAAAAAAAACAGAACATTTGAAGTCCCAATGGCATTAATGTTTTCCCTCAGTTAGGGAAGTGAAAGATATCTTTCCGATTCATTACGAGAACAGCAATACATCTTTCAGATTTCCATGAACATCTTTGAAAAATAGTTGAACAATGTTTTTTAGTAATAATTTTATTTTAAAAATTATCTGATATTTTTCATTTAAAACGTACAAACACGAATTTATTTTGTATTTTTCAGTAATTCCCCTAATAAAGGCAATAAAGATTTTCAAAGACATCTTCCCCCATGTCATTTCGAGACACATGTAGAATATATCTTTAACGACTTTTTTAAAACATCTTTTGAAATCATTGTTGATACTATTTTTTTTTTTTGTTAAATGGTTTTTGTAAAACATTATGAAAATATTTATAATTTAATACCCCTACAACACAATTTTTTTAATTTTTCGTTTTTTTTCCCTTTTTTTTTTTTTTTTTTTTTTGTTTTTTTATATTTTAAATTTTTTTTTTTTTAAAAAACTTAAAATTTTTTTAAAACGGGTGATAAAATTTTTTGAAATTTTATTTTGATGAGCGTGCGAGTTAATTTACTACACTGGATAAAAAAACCGGAAATTTTTTTTTTTTTTTTTTTTGTATTTTTGCAGGTTTTCCATTCCTAAAACCGGAAAAAAAAAAATCGGAAAATTTTTTTTTCCAAATTTTTAATTTGTTTAAGGGCCTTCAACGGAAATTTTTTTGGCCCCTCCTATTGTTAGATTTCGTTAAAAATGGTGTAACGTGTCACACACAGGAGCGAGTGTGGGACGATTTTCGAGACAAGAAAAAACGACCGCGACGTGAGAACCCTTCCTCCTTTACCGTGGCTGGTTCCGACCAGCTGCGCCCCTCCTCCCCCCCCCCGCCTGGTTAGAGTGGGCTTAGACCAAAAGGTTTTGGGCGCGTCCTTACCGAAATAAAACCAAAAAATAAAAAACCAAAACAAAATTTCTATAGCAAAAAAAACCCTAAAAAACGCCCCTTTTCCCAAAATTTCCCCTAATTTTTTTAAAAAAAAAAAATTGAAAAGTAGGGCCATACAGAATTACCAAATTTTAGGGTTTTCCAAACCCTTTCCCATTCGAGGGGGAAAGAAAATAACGAATTAGGCTTAAGCCAGATTTAATTACCATACAAATCACCGGATGTAATTTTTTTTTGTTTAACCATTTTTTTACCCTCACTGTTTATTTAATATTTGGGGAATAATAAAATGTTTTTTGATGCACATTTGAATAAAATTTATGATTAGAACGTTAAAGTAGGGATATTATTTTGTATATTACTTTTTAATCAATTATGACCAAATTTAATGATGTTTAAAAAATATATTTCCAAATTTCAAAAGTAAAAAACATTTTTTTAAACATTGATGATACAATGTTCTTTTATTTTTTAGGCCTAACTATACAATGAAAATTCAATTAAAGGTGATATTTTTTTAAGGAACTTTTTTATTGGGGGATGGGAAAAAAACAAAATTGTAAGATTCGAAAAATTGCAGAGTTCTCAAGTTTCTCTAAATGTCTTAAAACCACAAAAAAGGAAATAAAGAAACACAAAGCTTTTAATACATAAAATATTAATTCTTAAAAAAAGGGGGCCCAAAACAAATTGCTAGAAGCCACGAAGAATTCAAAATTTTTTGGTTTGAAAGGGAAGCGCGCGAAACCCCGCAGACCCTCGCGCGCGGGCTCCATCTCATATGCCGGTAGCGCGGGGGGGGATCCCCAAAGGCCCCGTGCGAGGGAGAAGGCGTTCGACTATGGAGGTAGGGTTCCCGGGGTTCTAGTCCTGGTCTTGGCGATAAAATTTAGATATGGTTCTTCTCTATCAGGTCCGGGTACCGTGTACACTCCATCAAAAAAAATTTGTAAACTTGGGAGGAAATTTTACTTTTTTTAAAATTTTCTGCCATTGGGGTTTCATTGCGTGGCTACAGATCGCGCTAGTTTTGTTTCCGGACCGTGTTTCCCATTGACATCATAAGGATATCATTTAAGATATATCTTCCCCCCGACCCCATAAAAAAAATTATTAAAAAATCATAAAAAAATCCCTTTTCTAATGACATCATGACGAACCGTATATGGGGGGACATTTAGAGAAACTGAAGACATCGTAATGAGAGCATAGTAAATAATTAGGGACCTCCTAAAGAGATCAGGGAAGTCATTACAGTGACCTCTTAAAATAACATAAAGACTTCACTTTGTTTGCTGGGACATTGGGGACCAAAAAAACATTTTTTTTCGTATAACTGGGGGCGTTTTTCTTCGACCCGGGCCATCCTGGGCTCTAGGAACGGGGACTGACAAGGCCAATTTTTGCGTATCCCGAAAAAGCGTTCGGAAAATTCGGCGCCCCAAAAAAAACCCGGAAAAAAGTACAAAATGTATCCGATTTGCAAAATTCTTTTTCCAAAAAATATTTTGGGGGTCGAAGGA
Source organism: Sweltsa coloradensis (assembly GCA_024449915.1). NCBI lineage: Eukaryota > Metazoa > Arthropoda > Insecta > Plecoptera > Chloroperlidae > Sweltsa > Sweltsa coloradensis. The sequence goes on from JAMZAV010002050.1 coordinate 96,123, forward strand.
TTACGTAATTTTTGGGAAAAATCTTTGGTCATTTTTGGGAAACCCAAAAAAAAAAATTACTTTGAAAATAACTTTGCAATTTTTGTCGATTCCCCCAACTCGGCTTACGGAACCGGACGTCAGACGCCGACTTTTGCGTCCCAAAAAAAAACGGAAAAAAAAAAAGGGGGTCCCAAAATCAAAAATTTTTTTTAATAGTTAAGGAGGCCCAAGGCGAGTCCAAAAGCGCGTGAAAAATCAAACGTCAATTTTGGGAAATCCAAAAAAAATTTTTTTTTCCCAACAACTCGGGCAATTGGGGGGGGTGGGGGGGGGGGGCGATTTTGGAAAATGTGAATTAATAATTTTATAAACATCTTCCAGCTTTTGGGGGAAAACTAGGTTTAATGCCAGCATTTGCATCGTGAGGGCCAATCATGGGGGTATAGATGGAGGGGGAGGGGGAAAAGGGGGTAAGAATTTTTAAATACTAAACCTGAATTTTTTAGTGAAATTTTTAACTTTTTTTCGGTTTTGCTCTTTCCAATTACGTCACAGGGCCGCGAAAAAGACATCCAAATTTGAGGACAGTTTTGATAGCCCCCCGCAATGACAGTTTGATTGGAGGGGGGGGGTGTTGGAGATATTTTTGTAAATGTAAATTAATACATTCGATCAATATTTTATGCATTTCTTTTTGGGGGGCGTCCCAAGGGCGTCAGAGGGATTTACGCCCCTTATAATAAACTATTTTTTTTTGAAAGGTTGGTCTATTTTGGGAAATCCAAAAAACACGTTTTTTTTAAAATGTTTGGGCAATTTTCTCCAAAGGGGCCCCATCTTGGGCTTTGGAACCCTTTGGTCGGACGCAGATAGTTTTCCTTTTTTAGGGCATAATGGGGACCCAAAATTTTTTTTTTCTACACAAAAAATTTGAAAAATTTTTGATTTTTTTTTGATTTTTATTTTTTTAAAAAAAATTTCATTTATTTTTAGTAAAAAAAGCTGATTTTGATTCCAAATTGGGGCCCAAAATTTAAAAAATTGAGATATTTTTAGAAAATAGATTTTTTTTTTTCAAATTTTTAATTTTTTTTTTCCCAATTTTTTTTCATGTTCAAAATTTAAAACTACGGCAAGCAAAAATCGGGACATCCCGGAATTTTTTTTTTTTTTTTATACCCCAAATTTTGATTTTTTATCCCTTACAAAAAAACGTTTTTATCATTAGAATTTAGTAAGGAAAAATTTACCAATTCAGAGCAACAAACAAAAAAAACAAACAAAACAGCTTTTTGACCGGGGTTTTTAATATGAAAAAAATGTAATTTTAAAGGTAGTTTTGAAAGGTGGTGGTAAATATAGAAACCACTGCTTTATAAAGGGTTATTACAGGGGTTATTTTTATTTCAAAACAGTGATCCGAGCATTCCATCACCATTATAAAGGGGATTTTTTAAAAATTTTAATTTATCAGCTTACGGCCCCGAAACACCTTCATTTTTAACGTGGACAAAAACCTTTTGGGAATTTATCAAAATGTATTTTTATTTTGGGGGGGAAAACTTTTTCATTTTCTTTTTTTTTCTTCCCCAAGCGTAGAGGGTCGCATCAGAGATTAACGTTAATTCTAAATTTTTTTCTTTTAAAATCCTTTTGGGAAAAACCAAAAAAAAAATTGTTTTTTTTGAATAGCTTAGCAATTTTCGCCCCAAACAGGTCCATCTTGGCTCTATGGGAAACCCTATCGGTTGGCGCAGAGGGGTTTTTAAAGGGGGAATTTTTTCAAGTCAAAACAGTGATCCAAACATTCTTACAAACCTTTACGGGGCATTTTGAAAAAATTTTTAAATTTTTAATTTTCCTTCCGATTACTCAAGCGCCCGCCAAGGCTTTGGCCCCCAAAAAACCTCCCCTTGAACTTTGGGCCCAAAAAATTTTTTGGGTTTTCCAAAAAAGTGGGCGGGCAATTTGGGGTCAAAATTTGTTTTACTTTTATCTTCCCCAACTAAGTCCGATCGGGGTTTACTCGGGGTCTACAAACAGGGTGGAGGGTAGATATTTGACGTCCGGGGAAAAATGTCCCGGAAAAAAAATTTATACGGATTTTGACGAAAGGCGCAAATCGTCGTCCGGGCACCGGGGCTCCACGGAACCGCGCGGGCAGAGGAAAAAACCCGTACCGGAAAAGGTCCCCCGGGAAAAAAATTTTGTCCCGGATTTTACAAAAGGCGCAATATCTGTACGACCCGGGTTATTTTGGACTCTAAGGAACAGGGCAGACGAGGCGAATAATTTGACGTACTGTAACGGTAAAAACGTCCAGGAAAAAAGTTTTCCAGAAATTTCGAGAAATGCACAGTATGTCCCATTGGTCCATCTCAGGTCGCGGATCCCGCAGACGAGGCGAAGATTTAGACGTCCCCAAAAAACGTAACCCAAAAAAAAATTATGTCCCATTTTACAAAAAAACGCAATTATTCCAAATTGGGGGGGCCTTTTGGGACTCTACGGAATCGCGCGGATAAGGGAACATTTAGTTTACCCAAAAGTAGCCCAAACCCCGAGGGGCTTTAGTAGCCGGGGTTTTTCGTCCCATCGGCTTCACGGGCTCTATGGGAAACCCGGGGGATAAGCCAAAAATTTTTCGTTCCCAAAAAGCGTCCCGGAAAATTTTGCGTCCGGGAAATTTACAAAAAGGGGTAAAAACTACTTGATTTTATTTTTTTTTTTAGGTTCTTTTTGGGGGGAGGGCCCGGGTTTGAGGCGTATTTAAAGTGACCCGGAAAACAAATTTTTCCCCAAATATTTGGATGAACGACACATCGTGACCCGCAAAGAACCGTATCGCGGCAGTACGCGGGCCGATTCTCGAATTTGTCGCGTCAACGAGGTTTTCCAACTACGAGGTATTCAAGTACGAGGTTTTCCATTCCCTCCGCGCAGCGGCTTTCAAGCCGCGCGTAAGCGCGACTTGTCTACCAATACTATAGTCTGCTAGCGCACATTTTGGGGCGGCCCGACTTTGGGGGGCCGAAACGGCAGTTTCCCATCTCCGTGGGCGGCCGACTCGGCGACGTACGCGACCGGAATTTATTTCCGAGTTTTAGTAAAAATACACTCGCACTGTCGGCCGCCGACTTCTAAAACACTTTTCGAGGTATTTGCAACTCGGCAAATTCGTGCTCTTTTGCCCACCAAAACGCGGACCAAAACGGCGGCCGACGCGGCGCCCAAAGTACGCGTGCCGCCCACTCGGCACGACCACCGGCGTGTGCGCAAAGAAACGCGCAACAAACCCGCCATTTGACTTTTTCGCCCATCTCTCTTCGTTTGGCCGTGGCGACGTGGAACGTTTCGATTTTTGCGTTTTTCAAAAACGTTACCTCGATCCACCAGGATTCTTGGCCGGGGAATTTTTTTTTTTTAATTTCTCGCCACGTCACCTCTGCACGTGGGCATTTTACACATGCCCCAGGTCTGGCGGTAGAAAAAAATGTCACGTGTTCTTATTTTTGGCACTTCAATTTCTCACCTTTGCGATTTTTTTCTAAATTTTAGGTAGGCTCTAGAGCTTTGTTCTTTGGTGATTTTGAAAGCTAAAAGAAGGACGCACAAGAGGGTGGAAAAAATCATCCCCGAAATTTCGTAAAAGAACTCGAAAAAAATTTACAAAAATTAAAAACAACTTTGGATTTACACCTTGCCAGTTGGAAATGTTCAAAATTCGAATTTGAACGTTTCAAAAAAATAAAATCGAACCCCAATACCTTCGTGAGGAATGGATGTATAAGAACGAAATTAGTTTGGGTACCGGGAATCGAACCCGTCGTAAAGGTACAATGTTGAATGGCGGAGGGGACGTACGATTTTAGACAATGTCCAAATTTAATGGGCCAAATTCGACGGTAAAGATTTTATCTCCGGCACAAGATTGGCTCACAACAATGTATCGATTCGTCACGAATGACGTGGTACAATTTTTTTTTTTATTTCGCATTGGTCGATACGATATGGAAATTACAAATTTGCCACGTGTAAAAATTTATCTTCTAAAAATGTTTTGCACCAACATAGAAATGGGGTAGCCGGGGGTGTAATTAACAAGATTTTAATTGTAATGTTGGGCTATTAAAATCAAAAATGATTCGGGGAATCCGGTAATGAACGTTTAAACTATTCGTTTTCACCCTCTGTGGGCGAAAAATTAGATTTTACCAGTATTTTTACAGATTCGCGGGCCTTTTTTTCGGGATAAACGGGCCACCTTGGCGGGCGTAGCTCAAAGGAGACTTTTTTCTGAGAAACGACAAATATCACTTTGCACGCACGGGACATTTATCTACAGCTTCATAACAAACACTTTGTGTTTTGTTACATTCGGCCGTGTTTTTTCCTTCCGACAAGCAATCCATGTGTAATTATTTAAAGAATGTAATAGCATTTTATTATCCAACATGATTTTTTGGATGCCCCGAAACGGGCCCTATTTCGACTTTTAGGTCCCTACCATGTTGGGCTAATTAATTAATATGAACATTAATCTTAATAACAAAATTTACTCCGTCTCACTTTTCAAAGGTCCTGAGCGCCGAAATTGCACTTGAAAATTAATTTGTAATTCAAAAACGTTTTTGGCCTCAAATTTATACTGATCATAACATAAACTATTTTGTGCATTCGTAAGCTTGCAGCAGAGAGAGAAACGCGTACATTTAAAGGAAATCTATTTTTAACTTTGTAGTGATGTAATATGCTAGGCTGAGTGTGCATTCCAGTCGTCTATTCTCCACGCCTCGTAGACGGCGCGCGGGCATACACGTGTTGGAAAGTACTTGGGCCAAATGAATGCGTCTGGCTAAGGTGTGGATTATCATGCACTCGGCGCGGGTTCGACCCTCGGTGGCGCTGCTTTCTCTTTCAACTCGCATTGCTGTGAAATTGATGTGTATGGTTAAAATGTATGTGCTGTCGATTGGAGAACATGGTTCATGTGGGACGTTTTGCGTTCATATATAAATAACATTTTAGTAGTAATTTGTTATCAACTTTAAGTTTAGTAAAACGCAATGTCTCCTGCGGGAGGAGTTGCTTGGAGCAGAAGGTGGTTGGAGGTGGGTGGGGGGGGATTTGTATTTTCTATTTCTGTCTGAAGCATTTTCGCGCATGTAACAAGTGCATCATGTAATGCTAAAATAATGTTTCTCATGTTTGATACTAGCGAATTCCGTTTGGGTTGGGCGGGTGGGCAAAGAATACGGCGGGCGGAGTTACTTGGAGCGGAAGGTGGTTGGGCGGCGGGGGGGGGGGGGGGAGGTTGTATTTTATATAACTGTCTGAAGCATTTGCGCGCATCTAACAAGTGCATCATGATTGTAATGCTTAAAGAATTAATGTTTGATACTAGCGAATTCCTTTTGGGTTTGCCTGGGGGAAGGGGGGGGGGGGAAATCATCACATTTAATTTAAATTTAACAAGATGTATAAAAGGGTATGCGTGCTAGACATTCATCAGGTCAAATAGGGACAATTTTGAGATGTTAGAATATAAATAAAGTAATGAAAAATTAATTTTGCAATGTGGTACTCCCCACATATGCACGAGCAGCGAGGTTCATCTAGAAGAGTGTGAAATTGAATAACTATATCATCACATTTATTTTTAATTTGACAAGATGTATATTAGGGTATGCGTGCTAGACATTCATCAGGTTAAATGTTTTTTAAAGAGCAATTTTGAGTAGTTAAAATATAAATATGTTATTTAAAATTGAAAATTAATTCTACCTTTGTATTTAGCTCTTTAATTGACGAACGAAAGTGGGTTTTAAAAATGATCCAAATACTAGGCCTACATCTATTTGAATATTTATAAAAGTTATAAAAATGCCATTAACCCCAACAGGTGGACTGGTGGCATTTGGAAAATCATGAGAGCGATTGCAATTACAATGTTTTATCTACAGTTATTGTCATTGCAAGAGACTGAAATTAAAACCAGAAATCACTATCGATTTGCCAAAACAGACAGCAGTAAAGTTCGCAAAGTGAGTACGTAAAGCATTTTTAAACTTTAAATCAATTTTATATTTGCATTTTTCTGCATCATACGAAAATGGTAATCCTAACACGTGAATCCAACCGGACATAGATTATTGACAGGAATGATGTAGCAACTGCACGGAGACTCCCTCAACTCCTTCGGATGGGCGAGAGCGCGAGACAAAGCTGTTCAACTATCAACTTTCAAGAAGCGTTGCTTAGGTTGGCCGGCCAGATGCGTAGAGCATCCGCCAAGGTCAGAACACTTACGTCGTACTAGAGAGGAGTGACAATGACGTCATGAACACGTAAATTGCCTCGACAGCATCGTCGTCGCATATCACTCACAGATCGGTGATAGCACTGCGTATGAAAAGTCGTGTTACAATGTACGTAATGTGGTAGAAATGTGGGTGCTCTATGTTTTTGGGAAATAATGAGGTTTTGCCTCACTGAACACAACGAGGCTATCAAGGGGAATTCGACAGAAGGATAATCATCACTATAACTAATACCCGGCTAACGCACTTTTCGGGGCGGCCCGACTTTGGCGGAACGAAACGGGCGTTTCCCCGCACCGGGGGCGGCCGACTCGGCGACGTTCGCGACCGGAATTTTGCTGGGATTTTGATAAAAAATACGTCCGCCCCGTCGCGCCCCGGGTTACACCCCTTTTGACGAGTTTTTTCGAGTCGCGTCGAAAAATACCGAAAACGCGGCGCCGCGCGGCGTACGACGCTGCGCCGCGAGTACGCGCGCCACCCACTCGGCACGACCACCGGCGGGTGCGCAAAGAACGGGGCAACAAACCCGCCATTTGACTTTTTCGCCCATCTCTCTTCGTTTGGCCGTGGCGACGTGGTACATTTCGATTTTGTCTTTTCCTAAAACATTTCCCGGTTGTACGGGCCAATTTTGTCGGAGAAAATTTTTCCAAATTTTTCGTCACCACGTCACCTCTGAAGAAGTGCATTTTGCATCTGCCGAAATGGTAAACGGTTTAAAAAAATGTCCCGTGTTCTTATTTTTGGCTCTTCTATTTTAAACTTTCCGAATTTTTTCAAAATTTTGGGTAAACTCTAGAGCTTTGTTCTTTGGTGATTTCGAAAGCTTAGAGAAGGTCGCACAAGAGGGTGGTTAAATTGTCTCGGATTTTGCGTCCAATACCGAGAAAAAAAATTTAAAAACATAAACAAACCGGTTCATTTACACCTTGCCACCTGGAAATTCAAAATTCAAATTTTAACGGTTTATAAAACAAAAATCGTGCTTCATCACCTTCGGGAGGGATGTATGTATAAGTAGAACAAAAAGTTTGGGTACCGGGAATCGAACCCGCCGTAATGGAACAATGTTGAATGCCGATTGGACGTCGTTTTTTTTGCAAAGTTCCAACTTAATGGTCCAAAATTCGTGGTAATTTTTTTTCACGAAAACCTAAATGGGCTATCGGGACATCCGGGTCCTTCCTCTAGCATTTCAACACAACACACATTGAACATTGTTCCTTTGCAGAGGCGATATGCCTCCGCGAGGTAAACGATGTGTAAATATTTATTTTTAAAATTGAAATTTTGTTTTAATGGAACACAATTAAAAAACGGGTCCAATCGAGTCCAAAAAAAACTTTTGTGGTACAATAAAAAACGTACAAGAGTCGGGCAAAACGAATTGACAAGTTTTAGCTCTTCGTTTTTACCCTTAGTGGGCGGAAAATAAATCGGAAATGAATTTTCACACATTATCCGACATCGATTTCGCCCCAAAATGCCCACTTCGACGAGTGTACCGCATAGTAGCATTTTTTGGGGAAAACCAAAAATATTGCCCGGCAAGCACGGTACCTTAACCTACATTTTGATAACAAACACTTTGTGGTTTGTGACATTCGGACGTGTTTTTTTTCCTTCCGACCGATAATCACTGTGTAGTTGTTTAATAATGTTTTATTATTTTCTTCTCTTGCATGCTTTTTGTGAATGCCCTGAAACGGGCCCTATTTCGACTTTTATGTCCCTACCATGTTTGGCTAATTAAATAATACGATGATCAAACTTAATAACAAAATTTACTTCGTCTCTTTTTTCAAAGGTCCTGAGCGCCGAAATTGCACTTGAAAATTAATTTGTAATTCAAAAACGTTAAATAAATTATTATCATTTAACATTTTAAATGTTTACTGTGTTTGGCCTCAAATTTATACTGAAAAACTATTTTGTGCATTCGTAGGCTTGCAGCAGAGAGAGAAACGCGTACATTTAAAGGAAATCTATTTTTAACTTTGTAGTGATGTAATATGCTAGGCTGAGTGTGCATTCCAGTCGTCTATTCTCCACGCCTCGTAGACGGCGCGCGGGCATACACGTGTTGGAAAGTACTTGGGCCAAATGAATGCGTCTGGCTAAGGTGTGGATTATCATGCACTCGGCGCGGGTTCGACCCTCGGTGGCGCTGCTTTCTCTTTCAACTCGCATTGTTGTGAAATTGATGTGTATGGTTAATAAATGTATTAACTGTCGATTGGAGTACATCGTTCATGTGGAACGTTTTGCGTTCATATATAAATAACATTTTAGTAGTAATTTGTTTTCAACTTGAAGTTTAGTAAAACGCAGTGTGTTCGGCGGGAGGAGTTGTTTGGAGCAGAAGGTGGTTGGGGGGGGGTGTATTTTCTATTACTGTCTGAAGCATTTTCGCGCATGTAACAAGTGCATCATGTAATGCTAAAATAATGTTTTCTCATGTTTTATACTAGCGAATTCCTTTTGGGTTGGGCGGCTGGGCGGCTGGGCAAAGAATACGGCGGGCGGAGTTACTTGGAGCGAAAGGTGCTTGGGGGGGGGGGGGGGGGTTAAATTTTTTTTAACTGTCTGAAGCATTTTCGCGCATCTAACAAGTGCATCATGATTGTAATGATTAAAGAATTAATGTTTGATACTAGCGAATACCTTTTGGGTTCGGCAGGGGCAAGGGGGGGGGGGGAAATCATCACATTTAATTTAAATTTGACAAGATGTATAAAAGGGTATACGTGCTAGATATTCATCAGGTCACATTTTTCTTAAAGGGACAATTTTGAGTAGTTAGAATATAAATAAAAGTAATTAAAAATTAAATTTTGCAATGTGGTACTCCCCACATATGCACCAGCAGCGAGGTACATCTAGAAGAGTATAAAATTGAATAACAATATTTGGAGGGTTTGGAAATGGAAATTAATACATTTGATCAATTTCTCTAAGCCTTTTGCGGAAAATATGTCTAATACCAGTTTTTCCGTCGTGATGGGCCATGATGAGTGGATATAAAGGAGTGGGTGCGGAAGCGGGGGGGGGGGATAAAGTCGAGTTTTAAGTACATAAACCTTCAATATTTAGTGAAATTTAATAACTTTATTGGTTTTGCTCTTTCCAATTACTTCACAGGGCCGCGGCGTCCAAGGCATCCGATTTTAGAGGAATATTTTTACTAGACGCCGCAATGACATAGTTTGGGGGGCCAACGGGGGGGGGGGGGTATTTTGGAAATGTAAATTAATACATTTGATCAATATCTTCAATACAAGCCTTTTGCGGAAAATATGTTTAATACCAGTTTTTCCGTCGTGATGGGCCATGATGAGGGGATATGATGGTGGGGGAGGGGAAGGGGGGGTGATAGAGTCGAGTTTTAAGTACATAAACCTTAAATATTTGGTGAAATTTGTTAACTTTTTTCGGTTTTGCTCTTTCCAATTACATCACAGGGTCGCGGCGTCCAAAGCATCCGATTTTCGAAAAATGGTTTGACTAGACGCCGCAATGACACAGTTTGGGGGGGGGGGCGAACGGGTGGTATTTTGGAAATGGAAATTAATACATTTGATCAATTTCCCTAAGCCTTTTGCGGAAAATATGTTTAATATCCGTATTTCCGTCGTGATGGGCCATGGTGAGGGGATATGAAGGTGGGAAAGGGGAAGGGGCGGAATCCCGGCGGGGGTTGGGGGGCTGGCCCCCCAGAACAGAATGAGGTACAAACAAACACAGCAGGATGGGCAGGATGGCAGGATGGACAAAAACGAAACGATTGGAATTTTGTCGCTGGGAAATTGACGGATCTTGACCCAGGGCAAACGTCACCCTTTTTTGGTGAGCCAAAGGGGAATTTTGGATTTGAAACATTTTAATTTTAGTTTTTCGCCGAACCGAACACGTCAGCGGGCCGGGTCCAAAAACGTAGTCAGGATCTGTCAAATTTTAGTCGTGTGCAAAAAATTTCTTTCATTTTCTCAAAAAAGGGGATGGTCATTTTGGGGGAACCAAAAAACATTTCTTTTCGTCATAGCTCGGGCAGTTCTTCTCCGATCTGGGCCATCTTGGGCTCTACGGAACCGGACCGACGATGCCAATTTTTCAGTGTCACGGAAAAGCGTCCCAAAAAATTGGGCGTCCCGGAAAAAAAAAAAAGTACAAAAGTGGTCCGATTTTCAAAATTCTTTTTCCAAATTATTTCGGAGGCCTAAGGGAGCCCGAAAGCGTTTCGGAAAATCGATGGTCATTTTTGGGAAATCCAAAAAACATTACTTTTGTTAATAACTTGGGCAATTCTTTTCCGATATCCGCCATCTTGTGCACTACGGAACTGGACGGCAGACGCCGACATTTTAGCGTCCCGGAAAAGCGTCCCGAAAAAATGTTGTCCCGGATTTTCGAGAAATGCTCAGTATGTCCGATCTGGTCCATCTCGGACTTTGCGGATCTGCGCGGACGAGGCGTAGATTTAGACGTACCGCAAAAGCATCCCGAAAAAAGTATTGTCCCGGATTTTTACAAAAGGCGCAATTATTGCCCGAATGGGTTTTGGACTCTACGGAACCGCGCGGTGAGGCTTACATTTAGACGTACCCGAAAGTTGAACAACCGTGAGGCCTTGAGTAGCTCGGGCATTTTTAGTCCGATCGGCTCCATCTTGGGCTCTATGGAACCGGGTGGGCAAGGCAAACATTTTTCGTACCGGAAACGCGTCCCGGAATATTTGGCGTCCCGGAAATGTACGAATTGAGTAAAAATGACTTAATTAAGATTTCTTTTTAAAATACTTCAGGGCGGAGGGGCGGGTTTCGGGTGGCGTACCGAATGTGTCCCGGAAAAAATGAAGTTGGTCCCAGACCCTTCAGGATAACGACACATCGCGACCCGCAAACGACTGTATCGCGGCCGTACGTGGACCGATTTCCGATTTTGTCGCGGCAACGAGGTTTTCAAACTACGAGGTTTTGTAGTACGAGGTTTTCCATTCCCTCCGCGCAGCGGCTTTCAAGCCGCAGCGTGAGGCGCGATTTGTCACTAAACTAATACTCTTTTAACAACGACCTTGGGGGGAACGAGGTTTTCCATAAAACGAGTTTTTTTCCACACCACGAGGGGCGTGTGAAACGGAATTTGGGTGGCCCTAGCCCGGAAAGGATCGAGGATTCGATAAAAATACCCCGGTCGCGCGGACCCCGTCTTCCCCCCGTTTCTCGAAAATGTCCAAAATTTTCGCGCGCGGCGGGTTTTCTGCACTTAAGGCCGGGGGGAAAATTTTTTAATTTTGGCGTCACCCGTCATCTCTGGAGGTGGGCAATACGCATGGGGAATAAGCGTAACCGTTTAAAAAAACGTCCCGTTTTCAAACGCCGGCCTTCCCCAGTACCGAAATTTTTTAAAATTTTTGGGTCAACTCTAGAGCTTTGTTCTTCGGTGATTTTGAAAGCTTATAAAGAGGATGCAGAAGAGAGTGAAAAAAAATTGCCCCGGAAATTCGTTAAAATTTTGAGAAAAAAAATTGCAAAAGTTTTCGTTTTTTCAGTGCTATTTTGAAATGTTCTAAAGTCGAATTTTTACCCGGCCCCATAAAAAACTTTTCGTGTTTCAAAAACCTTCGTTAGGGATGTATGTATCAGGAAAAACAATAGTTGTGTACCGAAAACAAACCCCGTCGAAAAGGGTACAATGTTGAATGACGTCAGGAAGTCCGATTTTAGACAATGTCCAATTTTAATGGGACCGAAATCGACGGTAAATATTTTATCTTGAGCACAAGATTGATTTACAAAAAATGTATCGATTCGTCACGAATGATTTGGTACCAAACTTTTTTTTTATTGAACATAGTTCGATACGATAGGGAAAATTTAAAAAATTTGCCAGTAAAAAAAATTTATCTTCTGAAAATATTTTGCACCAACATTTTAAATGGGGTGGGCGGGGGTGTAATAACCCAAGATTTTAGTTGTAATGTTGTGCTATTAAAATAAAAAATGATTCAGGGAATCCGGTAATGAACGTTGAAACTCTTCGTTTTCGCCCTCTGTGGGCGAAAATTACCTTTACCTGTTATTTTACAGTTTTGTGGGCATCTTTTTCTGGATAAATAGGCCACCTTGGCCCGGTGTAACTCAAAGGAGATTTATTTTTTGAAAACGAAAAATATACTTTGCACGCACGGGACTTTTATCTACAGTTTCATAACAAACACTTTGTGTTTTGTTACATTCGGCCGTGTTTTTTCCTCCGACAAGCAACCCATGTGTAATTATTTAAAGAATGTAATAGATTTTCTTATCCAACATGATTTTTTGGATCCCCCGAAACGGGCCCTATTTCGAATTTTAGGTCCTACCATGTTGGGCTAATTAATTAATATGAACATAAAATCTTAATAACAAAATTTACTCCGTCTCACTTTCAAAGGTCCTGAGCGCCGAAATTGCACTTAAAAAATTTTAATTTGTAATTCAAAAACGTTAAATAAATTTTTATCATTTTACATTTTGCATGCTTACTGTGTTCGGATAATACTGAGACGCTATTTGTAGCAAAATCTATTTAAATCTCAAGTGTTGTAAGATGTGCAATGCTCTGCATAAAATGAGGCCCTGAAAGGGTTAAGCCTACATCCAATTCAAGAAATCAATTCAACACAATATTCACCTGAACAAGGTTTCATGTGGAAGATAATGACTTTCAAAACCCAAAAAATGACACAATAGGTACTTAGAATTTGACAAGATCTACAAAAGCGTATGCGGCTAGACATTCACAGGTCAAAGGGTTTTTAAAGGGGCAATTTGAGTAGTTAAAATATAAATAAATGTAAATACAAATTAAAATTTTGAAATGTTTTAAATTTTTATATAAATCAATGACACAATACAGGGGTCGGGTTATGATAAAGGGGCAATCGAGGACATAAAACCACTGTTGAGGGCAATCCCAGACTATTTTGTGTGAGGGGGGGGGGGAGGGGGGAATGTTAAATTTCGAGTTTTCAATACTTAAACATTTAATATTTGGTGAAATGTATAACTTTTTGGGTTTTTTACGCCACGGGGCCCGCGTCCAAGGCATCCGAATTTCAAAGGACTGTTTTGACTTAACGCCGCAATGACACAGTTTGGGGGGGGGGGGCGACGGGGGTTTTTGGGAAATGGGATTTAATAATTTGATCAATATTTTCAAGCCTTTTGACGAAATTAGGTAAACACCAGTTTTTCCGTCGTGAGGGGCCAAGATGAGGGGTTATGAACGAAGTGGGTGGTGGAGGGGGGAGTGAAGTCGACTTTTACATAAAAAAAACCTTAAATATTAGTGAAATTTAGGAATTTTTCGGTTTTGCTCTTTCAATTATGTCACAGGGCTGCGTGCAAGGCATCCGATTTTCGAGGACTGTTTTGACTAGACGCCGCAATTACACAGTTTAGTGGGGGGGAGGGGGGGGGGGGGTTTTTGGAAATGGAAATTAATACATTTGATCCACTTTCAAGTCTTTTGCAGAAATTATGTTTAATACCAGTATTTCCGTCGTGATGGGCCATGATGAGGGGATATGAAGGTTGAAGAGGGGAAGGGGGGGGGGTAAAGTCGAGTTTTCATTACATAACAAACACGACAGGGACTGCAGACGGTAAAAAACGTTACGATCATAATTTTTGCATTGGGAAATTGACGTGTTTTGACCCAGGACTACCGTCACCCTTTTGGGGTGCCAAAGGGGAATTTGAGATTTTAATTTTTTTCATTTTTAGTTTTTTGCCGAACCGAAACGTCAGCGGGGCCGGGTCCAAAAACATAGTGAGGATCTATCAAATTTTAGACGTGTGTAAAAAATTTCTTTGAATTTCTCAAAAAAGTTTTTGGTCATTTTGGTGATAAAAAAACATTCTTTTCGTCATTACTCGGGGAGTTCTTCTCCGTTCCGGGCCATCTTGGGCTTTACGGAACCGGACTGACGAGGCTAATTTTTTCGTATCCCCGGAAAAGCGTCCGGAAAATTTGACGCACGGGAAAAACCAGGAAAAAGTACAAAAGTTGTCAGATTTTCCAAATTTTTTCCAAAATGTTCGGAGGTCGAAGCTAGTCCGTAAGTGTTTCGAAAAACGTTGGTCATTTTTGGGAAATCCAAAAAACATTACTTTTGTTAATAACTTTTGCAATTGTTGTCCAATCTCCGCCATCTCGGACACTACGGAACCCGGGCGTCAGACGCCGACTTTTGGCGTCCGGAAAAAACCCCCGGAAAAATACCAAGTGGTACCAAAAACAAAAAAATGTTTTTTACAAGTGTTCAGGAGGACAAGGCGATTCGAAAGCGTCGTGCAAAATCGAACGTTCAATTTTGGGAAATCCCAAAAAAAATTTATTTTTTCAACAATCGGGCAATTGTGGGGGGGGGGGGGCGATTTTGAAAAGGGGAAATTAATACATTTTTTCAAACATCTTCCAGCTTTTGTGGAAACTAGGTTTAAAACCAGCATTTCCATTGTGGTGGACCATGATTTTGGGGGATATGATGGCGGGGGAGGGGGAAAGAGGTGTAAAGTAGAGTTTTCAATACATAAACCTAGACTATTTAGTGAAATTAGTAATTTTTTCGGTTTTGCTCTTTTCCCAAATTTCGTCACAGGGCCGCGTCCAAGACATCCCATTTTCGAGAGTTTGATTGGAGGGGGGGGGGGGGGGAGATTTTAGAAATGGAAATAAAACATTGATCAATATCTTCATTTCCATTCATTTTTGGGGCGATACCAATGGCGTCAGAGGGGTTTACGGCCCTTATACTAAAAATTTTTTATTTTTAAATTTTTGGTCTATTTTTGGAAAAATCAAAAAACACTGTTTCTTTTAATAGCTCTGGCAATTTTTGTGCGATGGGTCCATTTGGGGTTTGGAACCGTATTTTCGAACGCAGCAGGGGGTTTTTAACAGGTTTTTTTTTAATTTTTAAATAATGTAATAACATTTTTTTACTAAAATCCTCTTTTACCCGCAGCTTCGGGGCGGCGGGTAGGATCCGGCGACGTCCCGAAAAAGTGTCGGAAAACAAGGAAGCGTCAGCAATTGAACTTTTTTATTATTCTTGGCCATGCATTTGTCGCCTCAGATTTTATACTGTTTAATTACCATAGCCAAAAATGAAAGAAAAACTGGAAAAACTGTCTCGGTTTGCGATTTTTCCTCATCAGAAGGAAATGTAAAACCAACATGGTAATACAACCGAACCTTGAATTTTCAAATAATCAGGCAACGGCTAGGAGATTCACGACCTTCGGACGGGCGAGACACACCAGTGTTACTGGGATCGTTTTCCCTAGCTTGGCCCGCCTTGGCCGGTTGACGCGTCTTATCTGGAGCATCACATTCTGTCAAGGTCAGGACCGTTCCCCAGGATTGACGTAATGTGGCTCATGGGCGTGGCGCAGGGAATGTATCGATAGCAGCATGGATACAAGTGAGTATGAAGTGGCGTCTTTCACATCAGAGTCCCGAACAATTGTCCCAGGAAAACATTTCTCACACATTTTACACAAAAAAACGCAAAAATTTTTCGATTTCGGAAAATCATTTTTCACCGTACTTAGAGGCGGCGGACAGCGTCGGCCGGGCGTACCGAAAGTGTCCCGTAAAACAAATTTGTCCCAGGACTTCGGAATAAACGACAAACGTTACCCCCAAACTACCGAAATCGCGGCCGTACACGGACCGATTCGCGATTTGTCGCGTCAACGAGGTTTTCCAAACTACGAGGTATTTCCCAGTACGAGGTTTCCACGCCCCCCGCGTAGCGGGTTCAAGCCGCGCTTTCGCGACTTGTTTATTTATAATAGTTCATTTATTTTGGGGATAAATACAGCACATTTGGTTGTTAGAATGTGTGGATTTTTGTGCACCTACAATGGTAGAGATAGGGGAAATTTTATGGTATTGCAATCGTAAATAACTCAAAAAGTAGTTCGGTGAAATGTGTTTTATAATTTTTATATTATCAAACATAACTTCAAGAATAATATAAAACGAATTTGGGTCGATTTCATCGATTGTAAGTTATGATGGAAAGACTTTAAGTTTAGCCATGCTCTGGGCCAAATCTATTCTACCCGGGGCCCAAATACAAATGAATATCTTGTAGGAAAATTATGAAGTGAACACATCCTGAAGAGGTTCGTGTCACATGTGTCCCGGGCAGGTTTCAAAGAGAATTTCTTTTATAAAACTATTAGCTGATTTCAAAAATTACTTATTATTAGACGACATTGGACAAGGTTTTTTAATAGTTTTTAAGTTAATTAGATCAGGACAAGTCAACCGTTAGTTCAAAATGGGACGTAGGATGTAAGGAGAAAAAACCCGTGCTAGTCAGAACCAGTCACGGGTAGTCAGAGGGAAGGTTAGGGGGCGTTCTCACGCCGTAGACGTCGTCGTCGTCGAGGTCGGGGAGGTCGTCAAGCGGGACTGGGAGGAGTCCACGACGACAACTGCCAGAGCTCGCCTCTAGTTTCGGGGAGTTATGTTACTCATACAGAAATGAAAGGAAACGCAGACACCAAGGAGTTGAATCACTTCTGATACCCTGGCTCAAGTTGATCTTATGTAGTTTTGTTAATGACACAACCACAAACGCATCACGCCAAAACAGTTCCTATATCCTACAACGACGTAAGAATCAAGCTGGCACTTCCACCGGTAAAGTTTTCTTGCGCCGCAGGTAATATTGAAAGATATTAAATAAAGTTTTATTTTTGATGTTTATATAGTTTTTGAATTTAATAGTAGAAAATATTTTTGTTTATTTGGATTAAAGACGCGTCAACCGTTAGGTCATGATGCGCCACTTTAGCAAAGGGGATGTGGGGATGAAAGTCTGGACAGAACCAGCCACGGGTAGAGGGATAAATGGGGTCCGTACCGGCGTCGTCAGGGAAGTCTTCAAGGGGAGATGGAGGGTTCATGACAACGACTGCCAGAGCTCGCTTCTAGTTTTAGTGAGTACTCCCCTAAATGATAGGGGACCAGATGTTTACGAGAATAACTTTGTCTCTATTCACGACTCTTACGATATTAGTGCCATGCTCTGGGCCAGATTCTACCCGAGCTCTGAAAATAGGTGTGGAATTTGAATATCTTGTAGCACATGATGACTTAAACACATTTTGCGTAGAGGCAGGTCATATTGCCCCCTTTGTCAGGTTTCGAAGAGAATTTCTTATGTCAATTAAGCAGATTCCCAAAACAATATGTTTGGGGCATTGGACACGGAAACTACAATAATTGTACAAACTCAATTATTGAGATATAAAACCATGCTCTGGGACATTTATTTTCACTTACACTTATTACTTTTACACCGGACACTTATTATTGACGACGTGAGATTCTAGGGCGCTTCAACCGTTTGGGCCATATTGCGCCGCCTGTGATATTCATAGTAATGAAATGAGTTTATGCCGTGTTTGATGATTACATTGTTTAATAAGTTTGTAAAAAAAACAAACAATGGAGATTAAAGTAATAGCGAAACCAGATTTATTTTTAATCTTTATAAATGTCTCGCTACCCGTTGATGATATTATTATTTATCGGGTTGTTTTGTAGCGGTGTACGAGTGTAACTATTTCGTTTTAGTGGGGACTATTACCAACAGACAGAAGGTTTAGCAATGGGTTCCCCACTATCTCCAGTACTAGTTTTTTTTGTTATTTGGAT
The DNA here is from genome assembly GCA_024449915.1 of Sweltsa coloradensis. NCBI lineage: Eukaryota > Metazoa > Arthropoda > Insecta > Plecoptera > Chloroperlidae > Sweltsa > Sweltsa coloradensis. Next base: position 114,149 of record JAMZAV010002050.1, read on the forward strand.
AAAGGACGCGTCAACAGTTATGTCATAATGCGCCACTCTGGCCTAGGGGATATGGGAAGGAGGGGCTAATGCTTGTCAAAACCAGCCACGGGTAAGGGGAAGGCAAATATTTTCATGGATGATTGCTAAAACGAGACCTCTCAAACCGAAGTGTTGGCTACGTTACATAGATGATATTCATTGCATTTGGCAACACGGAAGAGAATCTCTTGATCTATTTCTAGAAGAAATGAATACACAAGAACAAAGCATTGCGTTTACTATGGAAATAGAAGCAGACAATCAGCTAGGTTTCTTAGACGTGCTGGTTAAGAGAGGCGAGGGACGGTAAGGTAGCACACACGGTGTACAGAAAAGCCACACACACGGACCGTTACTTACATGACGATTCTCACCACCACCGAAACAAGAACATGGCAGGTTTAAATTCACTCACCATCAGGTCGAAACATATAACAGATGAAAACCACATTCACAGGGAACAAAATGTTTTGGAAAATGATTCCTCCATAATAGATATTCACCCAAAACCGTTGAACAAGCATTTTCAATGACATCTTAGTTGAGGGAAGAAAATAAGACTCAGTGGGACCAGAAAATAAAAAAATAATTAAAAAATTTGTGTATAGATTTTTACGAGTCAACCGTTAGGTCATAATGCACCACTCTAACTTAGGGAAGGGGGGGAGGAGGAGAGGACCCATGCTGGTCAGAACAGCCACGGGTAAGGGGAGAAAAGGGGGATTCTCACGTCGCGGTCGTTATTGTCTTCGTCATCGTTCATGGTGTCATTGTCGTCATCGTCGTCGAGGGCCGTCAAGGGTTGGTGGCAATGTCCCCGACGACGATTGCCAGAGCTCGCCTCTATTTTCGAGGAGTACAAGCCGATGTTTGCGAGGTAGACTTTTTCTCTTAAATCGCATTTTACGATTAGCAGAGCCATGCTCTGGGCCAATTCTACCATGGGCCAAGACGTGGGGAAATTCACCCTAGACGACAGCCTGACCAACAGTGACTCGCACACGTTCACAGTGTCCTCCCCTTACCAGCCAAACCACGTTGAAGACTTCACTAGGTACTATATAGGTAACAGTAGCATTACAGTGTGACTGTGATGCAAACATTACCGAATACAAAGAACGACGACGTGAGAAACTAGGGCGCTTCAACCGGTTAGGTCATATTGCGCCGCCTGTGAATGAAAGTAAATGAGAAGAGTTAATGCAGGTATGTCTGATGATTAGATGGTTTCTTAGTGTATAAATAACAAAATAAAATGATGATGATGAAAGTAATAGCAAAATAAAAGTTATGTGTGTGAATGAAAATAAAGAAAAGAAAGATATGTGTATGATACGAATTAAAATATTGTTAAATAGATTACTATGGATAAGAAATAAAGAAAGTTTGTCGCCGTTATCATATGATAAAAGTTCTTCAAATGATTGGGAGAGATCAAATTGCGTGCGCAAGGCATCATATTTGTTACATTCTGCTAGCATATGATTTACTGTTAAAGGTACATTACAATTGTGTCATATATGGGAATAACCTTTTCTCTGGTTAAGAGATATCCGTGAGTTAGGCGTGTGTGGCCTATACGAAGTCTAGACAATACCACCTCTTCTCTACGTGAGAGTCGAGACGTAGGTGGACGAATTTTATTAGTCAATGTGGGCATCACACTACGCAATTTGTTATTTGCAACACATCCCAAGATGCTTGTCGCAAATCCAACCAATTTTGCTTGAATCCACTCTTGACATCTGGAACGGGAACTAGATGAAATCAACGTCGCGACGCTGGGAAGCTTCATTAGCAGCGCGATCAGCGTGTTCATTCCATTCTATGCCCACGTGTCCAGGTATCCAGCAAAACTATTATATATCCCTTAGAGGTTAGTTTTTCTAAATAGAATTGGATGTCTTGTACTAAATGATGACTAGAATACATGTGTTTTATAGCTTGAAGTGAACTTAAGCTATCTGAACACAGAAGGTATTCTTTACAACGACAACGTAGAATGTATTTAAGAGCTTCACGGATGGCGAATAACTCTGCAGTGAAAACTGAACACACGTCGCTTAGCCTGAAACGTTCCGTTAAGGTGGAGCAATAAAAGGCACTTCCAACCTTGTTGTCAATTTTGGAGCCATCTGTGAATACCAAAGTAAACCTTTGATGTTCATGGCAAATCTTTCTAAAATTAATTTTGAATACAGTATCGCAAGTAGAGTTTTTATCAAAACGACAAAGGTGGAATAGAATAATCGGCTCTGGTGTAGACCAGGGCGGGTTATTGCTAAAAACAAAATTAAAAACTGTTGGCAGATTAAAATCTATAAGATTAATCAAAAGTTTACATCTTAACCCCGTTGGAAAGGTTGCCATCGGTTTGATATCAAAGTGTCTGACATATTTCACACTAAAAACATCACGGTTTGATGGATGGTTAGGCATAGATTCAATTTTCATTACGTGCGTACCTATCAAGAGGTTTCGCCGTTTTGCCAAGGAGCTGACTACCGGGCTTGTTCGAAATGCACCAAGAGCAAGACGAAGACCACAATGGTGGACAGTGTCTAGAATTTTAAGGGTTGTGTTACTTGCTGAAGAGTATACGAAAAATCCATAGTCCATCTTGGAGCAAACTAGAGATCCGTAAATTCTCAACATGCAAGTCCTATCTGCACCCCACAATGTAGTGCTCCGACAATGATTGCAAGAGCTCGAATCTAGTATCGGGGAGTAATATATATTCCCTCTTGCTATAGCCTGTTAAAAACAGCCTCTTTAATATAAAACTTTTTAGAATTAGTAAAGCTCTAGTATGCAGTGGCCACTCGTCTACGACGACGTGAGAAACTACGGCGCTTCAACCGGGTAGGTCATATTGCGCCGCCTGTGATAATATTTTGAGTTTATAAAATGTAATTTGTTGTTAGATTGTTGTCTGTCCATCCGTCTGTGCGTGTGCAAAACCTAAAGAAACGAACATGACCATCAAAGGAGAATCCCATGCTGGTCAGAACCAGCCCACGGTTAAATAGGGTGGGAGGGTCTCACGTCGCGGTCTGTCTGCGTCATTGTCATCGTCATCGGGAAGGTCGTCAAGTGACGGGGAGTATCTTTGACAATGATTGCCAGAGCTCTCTGCAGTTTAGGGGAGTAATATTCTCCTCTCTATACGAGCTGATGTTGGCGAGGTGGACTTTTCTCTTGAATCGCCTTTTACGATTAGCAGAGCCATGCTCTCGGCCGAATCTATCCCGGGCCCAGACGAAGAAGGCTGGGTTAGAACAGCCATGAAAATGACTGCACTCATATTCAAAACCAGACTATGTCAGAACTAGAGCGCTTTAACAAGTTATTTCATTTTGTGCCAACAGCGACATTATTGAGAGGTAATAAAATGTGTGTTGGTTTGTTTATAATTTTTTTTTTCCCGGGTCCAAAATGAAATAAAAAATTTATTTACCAAATATTATATATTTTTCTGGTTTATTTGGGTTAAAGGCGCGTTCAAACCGTAAGGGTAGGGGTTCATACTGGTCAGAAGAAGCCTCGAGTGGTTCTCACGTCGCGGTCGTCATTGTCTACGTGATCGTCTTTTGTGTCGTTGTCATTGTCGACTGGGAGGTCGTCTAGAGATAGGAGAGGTGTCCCAGACGATGAATGCCAGAGCTCGCCTCTAGATCCAGGATAATATTTCCCGTTTTCTAGCTGATTTGCGAGGTGCACCTTTTCTCT